>JAXRKP010000388.1:10000-167500 GCA_037039925.1 Doris montereyensis | reverse complement strand
TATGAAATTTTCATGCAAAGTTTTCAACGCGCGTTGAAAGGTGTGATACTTTTATTGAGCATGATTTAATTACCAACAACTATTACCATGTTTCGCAGAATCATCACCAATCACTTTTTAATTATATCACCAACAATGCATATTTTTACCCCTTTGTATACAATATGCGGATTTTTTCATATATTGTATACATATATATGCATGTAAAATAATATGTGAGTGTGTGTGTTATATTTATATACATCAAAATGTAATTCTCTAAGAAGACGACAACACTGGTTCAAGCCCTACAGCTGGCACAGGTGGGTTTTTTCACAACGTTGTTCTCTTAGGGAAAGGCACTTCCTCTACTTTCCTCACTTGACTCAAGTGTGAATGAGTACCCAGCTATAGGTAGAGAAAAATCTTATCAGTGTTAGTACGAAAAGCCTAACTGGCTTGTGTACTGTATGTTCCCCCAGGAGTTGAGACTGAGAGGGACTTTGAATGAAATGGCCTGCTAGGGGATAAATGATGTAGAATTGGCAAGCTTGCACTTGTGCGGGGAATACGAACTATAAATCCACCTTTATCTATTATATTATCTTTATAATAAAAAAAGTTTACTTACTTCTACAACAACTTTTGATCTTGTTTCGTTTCCCTTTCATCAATGCCCGTATGAAATTACTTTGAACATCCTCATAGATGTACGTAAATCTAACTCTGTCTTGAGAGAAATTTAAACGACTGAGCCAATTTACGGAAAGCAGTAAATGCAACATCATGATCAGCCGTCTTCTTTGTAACCAGAGCCACACACAATCTGAGAGAATAACATATGTATTGAAATAAATAACAAGGGATATACGCAATGATGGCACAGACTGAGGAAATTCTATGCGTACATCATATACATGTCAAAAGTAGACCAATCAATCCGGCTTGAGATTTACATAACAGATTTTTCACACACAAAATGTCAGGAAGAATAAAAGGGAAAGGGGAGTATTGCATCACCCATACTATGTGTAAGGAGAGTTCCATCAGGATCTGTGTTTTCATTACATCACCCATACTATGTGTGCTACTGTACTATAAAGGGGAATATGTGAAGGAGAGTTCCATCAGGATCTGTGTTTTCATTACATCACCCATACTATGTGTACTGTACTATAAAGGGGGAGTTCCATCAGGATCTGAAGGAGAGTTCCATCCCAGGATCTGTGTTTTCATTACATCACCCATACTATGTGTACTGTACTATAAAGGGGAATATGTGAAGGAGAGTTCCATCAGGATCTGTGTTTTCATTACATCACCCATACTATGTGTACTGTGCTATAAAGGGAGTATGCGAAGGAGAGTTCCATCAGGATCTGTGTTTTCATTACATCACCCATACTATGTGTACTGTACTATAAAGGGGAGTATGCGAAGGAGAGTTCCATCAGGATCTGTGTTTTCATTACATCACCCATACTATGTGTACTGTACTATAAAGGGGAGTATGCAGAAGGAGAGTTCCATCAGGAATTACATCACCCATACTATATGAATAAAGGGGAATATGTGAAGGAGAGTTCATCAGATCTGTGTTTTCATTACATCACCCATACTATATGTACTGTGCTATAAAGGGAGTATGTGAAGGAGAGTTCCATCAGGATCTGTGTTTTCATTACATCACCCATACTATGACTGTGCTATAAAGGTTCCATCAGGATATGTATGTGAAGGAGAGTTCCATCAGGATATGTGTTTTCATTACATCACCCATACTATGTGTACTGTGCTATAAAGGGGAGTATGTGAAGGAGGAGTTCCATCAGGATATGTGTTTTCATTACATCACCCATACTATGTGTACTGTGCTAATAGGGTGAAAAGAAATCATGAGCAAATTCTTCAATGATTTGCTATCGAAAATGTGAAGGAAATAATAAAGACTACACAAATTTGACATTTATAACTGATCCAAACTGTTCTTCACTACAAGTCCTACCATGTTATATGACAGCCTTCAGTTAAAGAAAATCTGAAATGTTAAAATGTAGTTGGTTTTTTTTAATATGCAAAGGAGTAGTTTTTGAATGATAATGACTAGCATTCCAGCCTTCAGAAACCGTGAGATAAATAATTGAGTTCCAAACACGGAATTTCAATCATCAGTCAGCCTATGACTACTTTAGTCTTCTTTTCAATACGTTGAAATGCTTTCTTTATGGGTCAGTGCTAAAAGGTAGTCATACAAATGTGGAGAAAGGGATATGAATATTCATACTAATAAACGAACACAAACAATAAAAAACATGCCCTTGGAAAACAGTAATTTCTTTCCTTGTTTTTTTATAGTATGTCTTTCAAATTTTCACATGATTTTCCAATTCAACTATGGCCAAAATCTTCATCCAAACTGCATAGAAACCAAATCTATGACTAGCCGAGAACAAAACGAGGGATAATATGTCATATTTTCAGGTGTCAATATTGAGTTTGGTTCTAAGCTGGAAACACCACCCCTGGTACAATTTTGGAAGCAGGAAAACATCCTCACATGCTGGATATTGAAATTTTAATATTCTCCCCCCCCACATAGATGACATTTTTCACCCAGAGAAATTGATTTATAGCATTTACAGCCTGTTACCAGATATCAGCCTTTCCGGTACGTTGAATAACAGCATTGCTATGATTTTTATTTAACTCATGCCTCGCTTCAGGTCATGTGGAGAGAAGCATTTTCATGACACGATTGAAACAATGTACGTCAACGTTAACATTCAAAATGCCATGAAGACAAAAAAATGCATCTAAAGACATTGCATCATTAAAAGTTCTCACCTTTTCTTTTTGTTTCGTGGTTCCTGAGGGCAAAGTTCGTCAAACACTTTCTCAGATGACAGCCTCGGTAGGGACAAAAAACGATTGGCGTTGATGACTTCGTCGATGGCTGAACGAGACAACTGTTGCATCTATGAGACAGAATATTACATATAATTTGAGTCTATGACAAAGGGTACTTCGACAGTGATAATTTTTACAACTTTAACTTCTCTATCCCTTCACTAGATTCATCTCTTTAAAGTGAGGGCACTAAACCTAAAAGCAACACACCAGTTAAATCCTGAACAGAAAAATGTTGCTTCTATCTCACCTGATAAAATGTATGTAAGTTATAGCAAAATTGCACACAACACAACTATATCAAAACTATTTAAACGTAGAAATTTTCCCATATTGAATGAATGTAAAAAGCAAGGAAATTGTCTTTTTCTGATCTAAGCATTTTAGAAGATAAAGAATAGCAAAGCTATGGATTTTTTTTTAATGCATTTGCAATGGATTTCCCCACTGTTACATAAGACAATCAGACACACGTACAAAAAAAAGCAGCCAAAAAAACAACAAAGTAAACAAGACAACACAAAGCATGCTTCCCATAAGAAAAATCATAACAAAATCCCAAGCATTCATCAGCTTTTCAAAAAGTTTAGAAAAAATCATAACAAAATCCCAAGCATTCATCAGCTTTTCAAAAAGTTTAGAAAAAATCATAACAAAATCCAAATATTCATCAGCTTTTCAAAAAGTTTAGAAAAATCATAACAAAAATCCCAAATATTCATCAGCTTTTCAAAAAGTTTAGAAAAATCATAACAAAATCCCAAAATATTCATCAGCTTTTCAAAAGTTTAGAAAAATCATAACAAAATCCCAAGCATTCATCAGCTTTTCAAAAAGTTTAGAAAAATCATAACATAATCCCAAGTATTCATCAGCTTTTCAAAAAGTTTAGAAAACAAATCAAAATCCCAACCAGTTGTAACTTTTCAACAAAGTTTAGAAAACAAACAACCACATAAGCATGCAGACAGGTGTTAACTTAAACTGTAACTGTGCTGCTCTTTTCCTAAATCAGATCAATTCAAATCAAATAACATATTTACCAAAAACAAAAAGCAATGTGAAAGTAAACATGAATGTTTAAAACATCATCATTCTGAAAAAAAAAAAATTTTTTTCTTAATTCCTTATTGTTGATACTCACGGAGATCGAGGCGAGAGGTGTTTGTGAATCCTCATTCCACAGCAGTAGTGACTCTCTATGTTTGTTTATGTTGAACTCACTCAAAAGTTTTTTGATATCAGGTGAATGAGTGAAGACATGGCCAAAGGCCACTCGCTCCCGGTGGTAAAATGCCGGGACCAACAAACGCAAAGACGCATCAGATCGCGAGCCGAAAAAAATTGCCCGCACCCGATTGTCTTTCCATCCCCGGAGGGAAGTCCATGACATTGGCATCGTTTATCTGGAAACAAGACAGCCATAGCCATAAAGATGGTAATCATCATACACACAGTCGTATTTATTTTTTCTTTTGAAAGAAGGGCTCTATGTTTTCAGTGACATTAAATACCTAAACAAATGCCTTCACCTTTCGCTGTACGGATAAATAGTGAAACGACGATGACCTGCTAAAATATTTCCTTGTAATTGACATGTTCGGACTCAGTTTGAAAAATAAGAATGTGTAAAGATTAGTCGACCAACATATGCTCAAAAACAGTCTCAATGTGTGACATGCACATTGTATCAAATTAATGCCCTACATTACAAACTCACTTTATGTGCTTTACAAAGTAATCCCCTCTGTCCTGTTTCCAATTCACTTTGTGTGCTTTACAAGTCATTCCCTTTGCCCTACGTTAGAAACTCACTTTGTGTGCTTTACAAATTCATTCCCTTTGCCCTACATTACAAACTCACTTTGTGTGCTTTACAAATTCATTCCCTTTGCTCTACATTACAAACTCACTGTGTGTGCTTTACAAATTCATTCCCTTTGCCCTTCGTTACAAACTCACTGTGTGTGCTTTACAAAGTCTTTCCTTTTGCCCTTCGTTACAAACTCACTGTGTGTGCTTTACAAAATTCATTCCTTTGCCCTACATTACAAACTCACTGTGTGTGCTTTACAAAATCATTCCCTTTGCTCCTACATTACAAACTCACTGTGTGTGCTTTACAAATTCATTCCCTTTGCCCTACATTACAAACTCACTTTGTGTTTTACAAATTCACTTGTGTGCTTTACAAATTCATTCCTTGTTTACAAACTCACTGTGTGTGCTTTACAAATTCATTCCCTTTGCCCTACGTTACAAACTCACTGTGTGCTTTACAAAGTCTTTCCCTTTGCCCTTCATGTCCAATTCTCTGTGTGTGCTTTACAAAGTCTTTCCCTTTGCCCTTCATTTTCAATTCACAGTGTGTGCTTTACAAAGTCATTCCCTTTGCCCTTCATTTTCAATTCACTGTGTGTGTGCTTTACAAAGTCATTCCCTTTGCCTTCATTTTCAATTCACTGTGTGCTTTACAAAGTCATTCCCTTTTTCATTTTCTTACTTCAAGTCATTACCTCTGCCCTTCATTTCCAATTCTTTGCTTGCTTTACAGAGTAATTCCCTCTGCCCTTCATTTCCAATTCACTTTTCTTACCCTACAAAGTAATTCCTCTGCCCTTCATTTCCAATTCACTTTGCTTACCCTACCTACAAAGTAATTCCCTCTGCCCTTCATTTCCAATTCACTTTATTTACCCACAAAAAGTAATTCCGTCTGCACTTCATTTCCAATTCACTTTGCTTGCCCTACAAAGCAATTCCATTTGCCTTACATTTCCAATTCACTTTGCCTATCCTACAAAGTAATTCCTCTGCCCTTCATTTCCAATTCACTTTGCTTGCCGTACAAAGCAATTCCATTTGCCCTTCATTTCCAATTCACTTTGCTTACCCTACAAAGTAATTCCCTCTGCCCTTCATTTCCAATTCACTTTATTTACCCTACAAAGTAATTCCGTCTGCACTTCATTTCCAATTCACTTTGCTTACCCTACAAAGTAATTCCCTCTGCCTTACATTTCCAATTCACTTTGCTTACCCTACAAAGCAATTCCCATTTGCCTTACATTTCCAATTCACTTTGCCTATCCTACAAAGTAATTCCTCTGCCCTTCATTTCCAATTTGCTTTTGCCTGGTAATATATATGTCATCTGAGGCTTTAAATGACTTATTAAGTAAAATTAATTTTCATAGCATGCATAGCAATGTCACTCCATTTAATTTTACTATCTACACATTTTCCCATCTTAAATCACACTGCCCCTTGAAAGCATTAATTTTGGGGCAAATGATTAACAGATCAAAGTTCTTCAGGATTAAGTAATGAACAATCTCATCTACAGAGTTGGGTTTTTATCATATCAAAACAGTTTCCCCAACTCATTATGAAGTTAATAATATTACCTTCCTTTTCCTCAAAGTAATGGCAAGTTTAATTGAAAAATTACCCTGTGCCCCATATGCAGTGATCTCAGGGAAAAGTTAAGACAATAATGCTTTCAAATGGTGTTGTCCAGTTTGAAAACAAAAAAAAAGAAGCCATCATTCCTCAACCTTAAAAAGTTTTGCATTGACAATAAAACCTTATACAGAATATCTGAGTCGTGCACTTTGACACAAATTATACAAGTAAAGACATGAGATATCACTATGCTAAAATCTAGCTGTATCATACCTTAATGAGAGTGTCCAACGGGAACAGCTTTCTCACAAAATCTCTCATGTGTTGGAAACTGACAATGGAGCTCTTGTAAAGGAGACACGCCTGATATAACACCCAGAAGATTGGGAGCACCATGCACGTGTAAATGGTTGGCTAATCCTGGTGAACGCCGATAATGAACAGCCCCCACATACCTTTTAAGGTAAAATGATAAAATGCATTGTTACATTTTCTTAAAGCCATGACGCAAATATTCCTCATAGTCTTAAAACTGAACTGTAATATTTAGTCCTTGACCTCAATTGTATGCAAGCCAATAATTTTCTTGAGTAAACGCTACATTATAGAACAATTATATGATGTATTCAAAAGTCATTCCACAAAAACCCTTGACATGAACCAGAGATGCATTAAAATATAGACCGTTAAATCCTCTCTCAATCCTTAATATTTCCCACTATGAATAAAACCAAACATGAAAATTAATTCATATAGTAAATAATTCTTGCAACTTCTTACCTATACTTTCAAGTTCTGATAAGAATTTCATGACGACAGACTCAATACGAAGACAACTAAAACAGAAGTCTGAATAAATGTAAATGAAACACGGATTGTGGTATGAATCTGGCAGCATTTTGTTTTTCATAGTTTCTGAAATAGAAAAAAAGAACAAAGAGGTGTCAATAAAAAATTTAATCAAATTTTACAACTGAATTTATAAAACTATGTCATTCCTATCATCAATTAAACACAACAATACAAAAAAATATATAAAATTTAATTGCTTACAAGAAGAAGCATCTTTGGTACAACAATCTTCCTGAATTTCAACCATAGCAAACCAATTTGAATTCAAAACATCAAAATGAAAATGTTGATATCATCAACTTATCTTATTGTATTTCCCTCATGTTAACTCACCGACTGCATCGGTCATATCACTGCGACCGCTGAGTGCCAAAGCCGACTTCGGTCGGTTCAGTATTTTCCATTTCATTTCTACTATTAGCCGATGCATGTCGGCCCTGGCACTCTTCCACAGTGAAATATAACTCTATTACTACTTTCATTATGAATATGGTACCAATTACTCATGACTAACTTCCTGTTTTTTACAAGCAGAAGAAGCCGATGAATCTATGAAAACTCACCCCATGCTTTTCAAACGGAAAGATGGCAAAACAATTGTGTCAAAACATTTTTCAAGCAATTGATGGTGGTAACAGTTTCTTTTCAGATCCAGAAGATGGTTCTAGAGATTCAGTGACAAATTCTATAGATAATAGTGATCTTCACAGTGATTACGTGCCAGAGGGAAGGAGAAAAAAACTGAAAACTGATGATGATAGTGATAGTGATTACGTGCCAGAGGCAAGGAGAAAGGGAAAACTGAATGATGATATTACATGTGATTAGTGACAGTGATTACCAGAGGCAAGGAGAAAGGGAAAACTGAATGATGATAGTGATAGTGATTACGTGCCAGAGGCAAGGAGAAAGGGAAAATTGAATGATGATAGTGACAGTGATTACGTGCCAGAGGCAAGGAGAAAGGGAAAACTGAATGATGATAGTGACAGTGATTACGTGCTAGAGGCAAGGAGAAAGGGAAAACTGAATGATGATAGTGACAGTGATTACGTGCCAGAGGGAAGAAGAAAGGGAAAACTGAATGATGATAGTGACAGTGATTACGTGCCAGAGGCAAGGAGAAAGGGAAAACTGAATGCTGATAGTGACAGTGATTACATGCCAGAGGCAAGGAGAAAGGGAAAACTGAATGATGATAGTGATAATGAAAGTATGGATCACCTAGTTGGTTGACACTTCCCAACCCCATTGCCAGCCATGACTAAGAAAATTCTGAAGAAGAGCTTGCAAAATGTGCATGGATAGGTCCAAGAGTGACAGTAGTAGGGACAAAAACTCTAGAAACAGACAAGAAACTTAATATTGGTGTCCTGATTGTAAAGTGCCACTTTGTATTGACAATCAGTGTTTTATTGATTATTGATACCAAGCAAAATTATGTTTAGTTCTGATGAAGGTCACTAAAGATCACTTTCTCTCTCTGTATTTTCACTCTTAGATATTATTATTTTCATTGCCATGTATACATGTGCCAGTTTTATATCTTTTCTGTGGGTTTCTTGTCCTAATTAGGGGATTTTTAATTCAAAATATCATTGTGATTGACTTGGGGGGAAAAAAGATTTTTCATTTCACATTTTTCAACAAATTATAGAAAAATAACTAACAGACACACATGAAACTGTATTTCAAGTAGGTTTAGATGCTTTTTAAATTCTTTTGTTTATTGCTAAAAATAATTTCACAGTGATTTTGTAAACAACCTTACAATATGCCTAGCATTCTTCAGCTAACATATTGAAAATCACCTGGCAGTCAGTGAGTTAACAAACATTGTATGCTTCGGGAAGGAAGGGAGGGAGGGGGAGGGGGAGGGGGGGGGCATTTCTCCCTCCCCTGAAGGTCAACTCCAGATAAAGATTTTTTAATGTATTGGACTCTTTGTATTGTTCCCTTAAATCAAAATATTGAAAAAGAATTAGAAACTAAATATACCGTAAAGTGATGAGAAATTTATCAAAGTTGTAAGACTCTCTGCCACCAAAGCCAAAGGAATGACCAAATCCACCGGCAAAGAATTCATCGAATGGATGGAACCCACCGCCATGAGCCTGTCTGTGCTTTTGGTCTTGTGCAGATGTGAAACCAAAGTTATCGTAGTCTGCTCTTTTCTCAGGATTGCTTAAGGTCTGAAAAATGAGTCGAATAACAGTTAGACAGTAATGTTGGTCACGTTTTAGACATGAATATATGGATGGCGACCCATGATTTGACCCATATAGATATTACATATATTATATAGATAAATAAATAGACTTAATATTAATCTATAGAAATTAAATCAAATAAGCCCCGATAGGACTGTGAGGAAAGTGACTCATTCTAGATAATTGAGGATTACTTAAATTCTGTGATTTTAAAAATATTTCTCTACAATTCTTGTAAGAAAAAGCATATCACCTTCCCCAATCTCTCCAAAAAGGTTATATATAATTTTTAAAGACAAGATTTTAAAAATTGCAGATTATAATAATTTAAATTCACCCCTTTGTCCTGTTATAACTTGATGACAAAGGTTGTGTTTTGTTGTTTATTCATCTATGTCTAACACCTTCTGGCACCTTGAATAGCAATATCAGGATTTGGATCCATATATATGAACTTTTATTGATTTTGTGACTGTATGAACAATTCAGGCGATAAATAACCCTGTAATTTTTAGAGGGAAGACAAAGGACTACTACTATAAAGTCCTTGATCTTATAGTAAATTCCTCACATGAATTTTAAACACTTTACATTTCACATTACCTCATAGGCCTCATTGATCTTTGTAAACTTGTCAGTCGCAGACGGATCCTTGTTTTTGTCTGGATGCCTTGATGAGGTGAGAAAAATGTAACATTCCATCAATTTTGTGCTCTCATCAATTGTTTAGAAGGCTCAAATACTGGCTTTCTTTCTTTATCAGTTCTCACTCTACGTAATCATGAGCTAATGGAACCCAGACGAATGTGCAATGTGTTGCATATTGTCAGGACTCCCGACTTATCTCTGCATTGTACTACAGTTAACTGCGGTAGCAGCCTTTTCATATGCAGTGGGCCCACATCGTATTTTCAGACTTAATTTTAGTTTCCTGGGTTCTGGTAGATCTAAATGTATTTAATGTACTTTACATCGACATTGATTAAAACAGAGTACAAATGAGATACTTAATTGATCAAATATGACATTGATCCACTAATAAAGACAGAGCAAACACGTGACAAATGAGATGCAAGCTAGAATAATTGACAAAGTAAAGACATCTGTGAAGTTTGTACAGAGGACAAAATGATCAAATCTAGAATTACACCCAACCCTTCCGAACCAAACCTACAACATTGAAACCCAGCCATATAATGCCACACCCATAACGTAAAAAAATCTACAAAAAAACCCAAACAAAACAAAAACACAGCAATAAAAAAAAAAACCAACAGAAAAACAAAAAAATTCTTTCTATAATCACCAAAATACGCTTTCATACAAGTATATTTTTGAACAGTCGACTTTGGTTAATCGCAACACAAAGAGCAGCAAAATTGTTGTGATTATCCAAAGTTGCGATAAACAGGATTTTCTCGGGAGTCCAACATTTAGGGTCATTTCACTACTTGATGACTAGGTATCTTATAGGTATAATGTCTGTTGCAATCTTTTTTGCAAAGATAACTTTTCTCTCTGAGTTTCACAGGTGTGTGACCGTCGCAACCATTGTCATCTATGTGACTGGGTTCTTAGATTGCTGCTACTGTACTTGAGAAAGAAAATTTAGTAATTACCAGAAATTCTGACTAATTCTGACTGACAATGCAAAAACCCTGATTTCAGTGGGTTGACCCAAATCTGCCTTAGCTTTTGCTACCACCACCATTCCCGATTACAAAAAAAAAACCTGAGTAGCTAGCAGCGTAATATCTCGTCCGAAGAAAAATTGGACTTTCAATCCGAAATTTTCCTTTCTACTAATTTCTATCTAGTAAAGTCGCTTAACATAGAAGGAGAGCAACAGAAAGAGATAGATAGAGAGATAGATAGATAGATAGAGAGAGAGAGAGAGAGAGAGAGAGAGAGAGAGAGAGAGAGAGAGAGAGAGAGAGAGAGAGAGAGAGAGAGAGAGAGAGAGAGAGAGACAAAGTGACAGAGGAGGGGGGGTGAAGACAGATAGAAAGAAAGGGGTCATTTGTTTTGTTCTTTTACATACCATTCTCGAGCCATTTTTTTGTACGCTTTTTTATCTCTTGTGTCGAGGCTCCTCTCCGAATTTCCAGTATATCATACAGTTCATCGTTACAGGAAGACATCCCAAAGAGAAGAAGGGCAAGGAGAAAAATTGAACACATCCCGATTGGTGCTGCCATGATCAGTTTAGTTAGAATCTAGATCTATGCTAAGTCTAGAATCAAGATTTAGTCTAGATCTAGATCTAGATTTAGTTGTACAAAATTAGCAGTAGAATCCAGGCCAGACCCGGTTTGGTTTGTGTGTAAATTTTACACCTAGTCTAGACAATCTATTCAAGGTGCAGATCTAGTCCTAATATAAAGAAGTAGAAACTAAGTAAGCCTCTAGATCTGTATCCATGTGTATAGATATAAAAATATGTCACAACTACAGTGTAAAATACATGTAATCAAAAATACTAATCTAGATCTACCTCTAGATGGGTTCTATTTACTATATCTTTGAAGTTATCAACTAAAGGCCGAAAGCTAGGCTACACGGTTCTTTCATGTCTGTTTCTTCTTATTTCCCCATCCATATTTTTGATGACACCAAATCGTAGTGAGTCCGGGGATAACTATATGTCTGTCTGCCTATCTGTCTGTCTGTCTGTCTGTCTGTCTGTCTCTCTCTCTCTCTCTCTCTCTCGTTCACTCTCTCTGTCTCTCTCTGTCTCTCTCTCTGTCTGTCTGTTTGTCTGTCTGTCTCTGTCTGTCTGTCTCTCTCTCTCTCTCTCTCTCTCTCTCTCTCTCTCTCTCTCTCTCTCTCTCTCTCTCTCTCTCTCTCTCTCTCTCTCTCTCTCTCTCTCTGTCTGTCTCTCTCGTATATGTCTGTCTGTCTATCTGTCTGTTTGTCTATCTGTCTGTTTTTCTGTCTGTCTGTCTGTCTCTGTCTGTCTGTCTGTCTGTCTCGCTCTCTCTCTCTCTCTCTCTCTCTCTCTCTCTCTCTCTCTCTCTCTCTCTCTCTCTCTCTCTCTCTCTCTCACACACACACACACACGCACACACACAGACACACACACAACACACACACGATTCCTTGGCTGTTTACATAGCAGTAGGTGCACAATTAAAAATCCCACCAAAAACCACGAGATCACCTTAGTTGTGGATGTGGGTAAATCAAATCAAATCAAACTTCATAACAACTGACTACTAACTTCATTCCTGAATATTCCTATTACTGTCAGCGTGCATATTGTTAATCCACGTTTTGTATTTAATTATGTTTTAGCATTACATGTGCAGTATAACTGCTGAGTTTAATATCTATTGCGTGATTAGTTTGGTTGTATGTGAACTCTCTTTTCACGGCGAGGTGATGGATGCCGATGCAAAGTCGCAGGTTCGATTCTATTGGTACCCAAAGATTTTTTTTCTTATACGTTTCCTTTGTATTTGTCTCGTCTTTGTTCTTACGGGGATTCAATGTCATTTTTCATTACTTGTTTTAGGGAATATCACATCAGACGCCTTATAAAAACTGTGATTTTTTTCTTTTGCATTTACAGATTTCATTTAGTATTCAGGACATTAAAACTTCCATTGTGAATTACTCCTTTTGAGAATTAGAATATAGTGAATTACTCATTGAGAGGGAAAAATCATATTAAATATCATAAATGAGGAAATTCAATGCGTGGCGATGTGAAACACCAACAATCATGACACTTTCCTAAGAAAATAATGGTACTTGTTCTGCGTCGTTTGCTTCTGGGGATGTGAAGAAGGAACCCAACAAAAGAAAGAAACCCGAAACAAGTAAACAAAAATCTTGGAACTATTCTAGTCGACCTTCGACCTAATGAACAATGGCTTTTAATATGTAATGTTACATGCAACAATATAATGGCACATGCAGCAATGGCTTTTAAATTGTAATGTCCCATGCAATAATGGTTTTTAAAGTGTAATACCACATGTAACAGCGACACATTTCTTATTTATTGTTATATCACATATAACAATGGTTTTAAAAATGTTATGTCAAATGCAACAATGACTTTTAAAGTGTCATGTCACATGCAACAATGGGTTTAAAAGACAATGTGGCATTAAAAATGGCATTTTCAGTGTAATTCTAGATGCAATAATAGGTTTAAAACCTGTAATATCACATGCAACAATGACCTATAAAATTTGATATCACATGTAACGATGGCTTTCAAATGTAATGTCATATACAGCAATGGCTTTTAAAGGGTTCTGTCACATGCAACAATGCGTTTAAAAGTGTATTATTGCCACATGCAACAATGGCTGTTGAAGTGTAATGTCACATGAAATAATGGCTTTTCAAGTGTAATTCCACATGCATGCAACAATGGTTTTCAAAGTGAAATGTCACAGTCACGTACAATAATAGTTTTTTTTTTAATGTAATGTCACGTGCAATGTAAGAAATGAAACAACATAACATTTGTAAACTGGTTGACAAACGTTTTCTTTAAACTTTACGGAGTAATATGAGACTCTCACGTCTCATGTAACGGATAACCCTCCGTCGGTATCTTAAAGCGAGTCGTTGATGCTAGGGGGTGCGCTAACTGCCGCGCATGTCGCGCGTCAGCCGATAACGCCGTATTTTAAAACAATGCGGTAGCTTTTACGATGTTGCTAACACAAGGTCGTAGGGCGATGCACTGTCACACCAAACTCATCCACCGTTCTCGATAGTGAGTCAGCAGGACCGGACAGTGGACAGGTAAGCACTTGTATGGGGAGTAGATGATCCCGCCCTCCACGAATCTCCTGCTGCCTTGCAGGCGGGCCTTGGCCGACCAAAGGCTAAGAGAGTTAACCCTGACAGAAAACAACCTGCTGCCTTGCAGGTCGGTCTTGAATGACTAAAGGCTAAGGGAGTTAACCCTGACAGAAAATATACAATGTGATCATACCTGAATGTGTTCTCTTGTTTGTATGAGTGAATATAAAGCTGCTTGTAAAATTTCAGAATGCTTTAAGCCAGACTCTATTTATTTATTTTCAGCAAGTCACGAAAAAATGAATCCCTACTCGCGTGGAAAACAGATCCTGCTTAGGAGCCTTCAACTGACAGGTGGTCAGGCACAACAGAATCAGAGGACCCTTCAGCAGGCGCAGAGGACCTTACAGCAGACCCAGAACTATCCTATCACGTCAACCCCGCTTCATCCTGGACAAGACGTCAATGAGAGATAATCATTTGAAACATCTTTGTCAAGAATCCCATTTTCAGATTTGTTAGGATCTGTTTTTAATGAATCAAATGATTGTATTGGCAATGTCTGTATTTCAGAGTTAGATGCCTTTGATTCTTTCCAGCAAACCGAGGAGCCTTCAAAAAACTTTGAACATAAAGAAACAGCTCGAGTTTGGGACGATACCACATACATGATGAACACGTCAACAAACTGTCTATGGAGGTTACCAGTAATGAAACAGTGGCCAAGTGAGCGAACTATACTAATACAACTACCTGTAAAATGGAACGCATTAATATCTGATGGAACTTTAAACGAAGCAAATGGATGCAATGAGGTGAAAGACTTGACAGACACAGAAAGAGACCCCCCCCCCTTCAAATCACTAACATCACGTCCATCACTGCTGCAGGCACATAACCACCAACAGGTAAAAAAAAGTAAGTCAGAAAATGGAAATGAAAATGTGGACCAGGACATTCTCACAAAGAACATTATACGAAAAATGAAGTGCCTCCTTTCAGATCGTGCGGCAATAATGAAATGCATTGATGAGAAAATGGCAAAATATAAGGACACCCTATTGGATGGTCAAGATTCCTCTACACATTTCCTCTTCTGCAATGCCCATTTCCTTCTTGGGCTTGTGACTGCAGTGGAGGACGCTGTAAAAGTTCAGGAAATGTCTGCTAAAGACGAAGGACTAGAAAGATTAGAAAGAGATGCCCAGAATTTTTTTGCAAGATTTGCATTATCGTCAGAAACTGCGGAATTTAGAGTGTTACGGGCAACAGCAGATGTCTTGAGACCAGGGGCGATGAGAAGAACGGATGCCGACAGGAGTGGTTGGCCTTTTGCCAGACCTTGGGCAAACGTTCTTACTTCACCAGTTTCAGAACAAATCGCTTTAACAATGCTTTCCAGAATGCTTCAGCAGTAATGTTTCATCTTGAAGACATAATTTCGTTTTTGAGTGAATACGTATCTCACTCAAACTTGAAGCTTCAAAGCATTCTGGCAGATCTCAAAGATCCTCTGACCTTTTCAACCATTGGTACCATTTCATTCTGGAAACTTATGAATAGTGATAAATCATATGCTGATTTTCCTTGCTACGTACAGCAATTGAAGTGTACATTAGAAGCGTGGAGCTGTGAATCATTCAATGTACTTTTATCAGCGTCATCAGGTTTTGAAGATTTCCAATCACCACCTTTGATAAAGTCATTGATCACTGATTTCTTTAACAATAACACCTGTGATATACTGACTCTAAATTCATTTCTGAAGAAAGTTGCACAGAAGTGCACAGAAGGGGGTGTGTTTGGAGGAGTTATTGATGAAAATGTTCGAAGCATTCTCAGTACTTGTCCATTGACAAACATTACAGGAGAGAGGCTTTTTGGTGATATCGATTTCAGAATGAACAGAAGCAGGAATGTTTCACTTTATCTACACACAACTGGGAATTTTTTATGTGGAAACAAAATAAGACAGGTCGGTGGGTGAAGAGGAGCAAAGAAATTGCCCAAAAAAAAGCTTGTAGAAAAAGCCATTAAATATGTACCAGAATACAGAAGAAGAAGTAGAGAGGTACAAAAGAGGATTATGGAGAAGAGAAGAGAGAAACTGAGAGAAAATAAGCAACTGAAGGCTAGAAAATGCCTGACTATTGCTAAAAAAAATCTGATGTGATGGATGCAGTGATTCATGATGGTGGGATTGTCACCACAAAGGAAGAGTTGGATAAAATTGTGTCAGGCTAAGGCGCTCTTGAAAAGATGAGGAGAGATTCGTTACCGAAAGCTTTGTCGTGGAGAGAACATTTTAATCACTGGAAATATTAAATGTCTGTACAATCGTCTCCTTCAGCACATCAGGAAATAATGAAATTAGCTTTGATTTTCATAATGTTGTTAAAATGATTCATTGATTTTATTTCATTTGATGACATTGAGAAGAGCTAATGTTTCATTTTAAATTGAAATATGCTATACATTATATATGAGCTGAGAATTTAGTTTAATTTGATATAGGCCTACATGATAGGTTGTAGGCGGTCTGATCATTTTTTTTATACAATAAAGGGGGCTAGTAGCATTTGTGTTTCATTGAATACAGATCAGAATCCCCTATAATTTGATATATGATATTTTGTAGTTGCTTCAATGATGTTCAATTTACGGAAGCATTGGTTATCATATTTTGCACTTTCTGTATATGATCGTTACCCATACCGCATACGTTTTAATGACCTCACTGAAATTTGTGTAACATATATGCTTAGTTAATTTATTCCATTGAATAGAGCAAATAATTCCTTTTAATTAGATATGTGATTTATTGTAATTGCTTCAATGATGCTTGACTTATGGAAGCATTGGTTCTCATAGTTTGTGCTTTCCTGCAAATATTTGTTACCCATACCTTATGCGTTTTAATGACCCTACTGAATTTTGTGTAAGATATATGCTTGATCAATTTATTTCATTGCACAGAGCTCAGAATGCCCTTTAATTTGATATATGACATGACTTTGTAGCTTAAATAGTTATCATTTCACTCAACTTTTACGAGTGTTTTTCGTAGTTCCGCTGAATTTTTTTAAAAAGTCGCCAATTTAGATTTTGCAATCTCATTCACCAGGCAGTGGACAGGTAAACACTTGTACGGGGAGTAGATGATCCCGCCCTCCACGAGTCTCCTGCTGCTGTGCAGGCGGGTCTTGGCCGATCAAAGGCTTAGGAGTTAACCCTGATAGAAAACAACCTGCTGCCTTGCAGGCCGATCTTGAATGACTAAAAGCTAAAGGAGTTAACCCTGACAGAAAATAACAAGGCCTGGTAGGGGGCCTCAAGGTGGCAGTCCCACCATTCCTAGGGTACAGTGGGCTAATCCCCTGCTTATCCAAAACCAAACGGATTCAGAGAAATAAATGCAATATAACCGGCTTGATCTTTCAAGACGAACTTGGAAACGAATACAGACTATGAATTTTGGAACATGGAATGTTAGGGCAATAAATGGAAAAGAGTTACAATTAATTGATGAAATGGAAAAATTCAAAGTAGATATTTTGGCCATTACAAAAACAAAGAAAAAAGGACAAGGAATAGAAAATGTAGGACCGAATCATATTTTAATCTTCTCAGGAGTAGATGTCAAAGATATAGCTAGAGTAGGAGTAGGCCTCCTAGTGCATAAAAACCATGAAACGCTACTACAAAGTTGGAAATGTATAAGCCCACGGCTGTTAGAGGTAAATATTAAACCAAAAGGACGAAAAATTAAATTATTAATAGCTTATGGATCAAACGAAGACGCAACTACAGAAGAAAAAGATATTTTTGAAAACGATTTACAAATAGCTTTAGAGAATCTTAAACCCAAACAAGAACTAATGCTTTTAGGAGATTTAAATGCTGTAGTAGGCAACAGTGTAGAAACGTCAGGAGGAATAATAGGTAAAGAAGGAGAGACAACAACTTCTCCAAATGGAGAGAGACTAATAGATGTTTGCTTAAAGAATAACATGAAAATAGCCAACACCTTTTTTCCTCATAAAGATATCCACACAAATATACCTTTGAGACACATTGTCTTCGTTCACATGTCATAACAAAAAGGGAATAAAATAAAATGACAGGCACATATAAACATGCTAAGACGAGGACATAATAATGGCATTAGCATTTAAATCTTATAAAGTAGAATAAGCAAATTTGTACATATATAACTTATTGTAAATAATGTATTTTGGGGGAGGGGGAAATTATCACAGGAACCAAACAATTTTGGGAATTTATAGTATAAAACCCAATTGTGGTATATGTAATGTTATAGTATGAATTTGTTTCTATGATCACAAAATATGGTACATTTTGGGGGTGGAATGCAAGATACAGATATTACGAAAAATTCATATAGTTAAGACTTTCGAACATAGTCATTAGCTAAACTTTAAAATTTGAAAAGAAAAGCGATATTTTCATTGCACGTAAAGCACTTTCATCATGCATGAATCATACTGCATGCTCTCAGTTTACCTCATGTTTATTTCGTTTCGGCACTCAAATCTTCTGTGAAGAAAGCTAGCCTTGGAAGTTGTGTGAAGTGGGAGCCACCGGTGAGCTACAAAAATAAAATAAACCCCATCGAGTAAGCCGGAGGAGATAATTCCACAGGGTAAATAAATAGTATTTCTAACTAAACTGTTTATATCAGATAAACCTTGTTACGTAGAATTATACGATCTAGTTATAGATCTAGAACCTAGAAGATTATCTAGATCTGGTATCATCATCTAGACCTAGATCTAAATCTAAGTTCAAAACTATAGATTGAGAGGTGGTCTGATGTGGTACAGTGTCGGTGTGTACACAATCTTAATTTCAATTTCAGACGATTTCATGAAATTGGGAAAAGTGGGAAAAGTGAAAGGATACGAAAGAGTTTAAAGAAGAATCAATTTGGACTTGTATGTAAGGTTGAGACATTTAATAATTTGTTAGAGAATTTGAGAATTGAAAACAGACTTCACAAATAGATCTATACTAAATTACATTTTTTGAATATGGATCAAAATGTAAAACTACAGAGGGGCGTTTAGCTAGTTTCAGGTATTCCCGATTAGACCTCACGTAATTGGCTAATTGGCCGTATAACACTCTTGCGTCGCTGCATTTCGTCAATGGGAAATCCTATAATACTTTCAGATAGTATGTGAGACTGCATCAATGTGACTCAGTGCAAACAAAGAAAATAGATAATATATTAGCGCCAGTCAATTAGTTATAAATATATGAACACCTAGAATGTTATTACTACTACTCTATTATTTCTAATTCTAGATCTAGTTTTTATTGTTATCATTGGCTGCCGTTATTCTCACCCGGGCTGAGAATAAACCGGATATTATTCTCAGCCGGGCAACATATTATATTACGGATACTTATTTTAAATTTAAGCAATATGGCAGGTTTCACAAAATTGATAACTTGAACTCTTCAATTAATGATCCTCAAAGTCTAATTGATGAATCTTCTTAACATTTGTCCAGATACTTATTTAAAAAACATAATATTGTAAATTTGCTGAATATTTTTTGGGTGTGAACTTTTTCCCTTTTTTTTATATCCCTTTTCACCTTAAGCGATGCCCATTCAAAGAAAATTTATTTAGGTGATCACGTGAGGGAGGTTTCATATTTTCGTTTTATGTTATGTCTTGAACACACATTGCTCTTTTGTTTTGGTTTCTTTTCTAAATGAGAGTGAGAATACCATGAGACTACTGGCTGTCTACGATCTGAGATAGTTCGCCGCGTGTATAATGTTTTTACGTCATGGTTTCCTGTACGAAAATTGTTCAACTCTAAATATTTTATCTTTTGCAGTGATCACGTGAGAATATCATTGTTTTGTTTGTGTTTTTAAATTGTCTGGTTGGCTTTGCGGAATTACTCTTACGGCCAAAAAAAAATTAGAATGTTAAGATTCAGGCATTAGCAAAACCTGCGTCTTGGTGTCAATAGGCAATTTATTATGTTCTAATAAATAAAGACAAGATAATTTTTTAGTTTATGATAGTGACTTTACGTTTATGCTTTCCAATTATTAGTTTCAACGAGAGAGAGAAAATAATAATAGCACAGGTTCAAGTAGAGTTCTAATTAATATCTATTATTAATATGTACTAGATAGTTAGAGAGGGGGGGGTGAGTGATGACGGGGTAGCTGATCTCGGGGGAGAAAGGAACAATTTCGTTTTTTTTCGTTTTGTTGCTTTTTGTTCTCTTTTATCGTTATCTTAAAATTATAAGTCACCGTTTTGACAGTTACATGTCATAAACAAATTTGGGACAAAAGGCATATCAAATCCACACGATCCGGATCGCAGTCATCTGATGACAATTTCACAAACACAGACTATCCTAATCCGATGGATCAGACTATCATTCATAACAGTTGCAGTTTTATTGTTGACTGAAAAACATGACTTTTAAAAGGGAGGAAAAATACTAACACTTGTAAAAAATATAACAATTTCAATCAACCCTATTGGTTAATGTTTAGTTATACACGGTTGGAAAGGGCTTGAATGGAACTGTCAGCTGGTGTCTGTTATTTACACTTACAGTTATGTTAAACAAATTTGGTATCTACAATTTACAATGCATAGAGGGAGAGGGGTGAATTACTTGAAACTAGCGATATCAGCATGCCTCGCCTGTCGACTCACTGGGTTTACGGGCGGTTTGGACAACAGTAATTTTGCTAATATTCTAATAATAATAATAGATCTAATTGTGTCGACTCATACTCATACGTCATTTCAAGCTCGACACTGCGGAGAGATACTCAGAGGGGGAGAGAGAGAAAAGAAACAACAGTACCGTAGCCTCAAGACCAACAATATGGAAAATGAAATGTGAACATTTTTTGGAAAACAAGGCACTTTTATTATTTTTATTGCAATGCAAATCATTTTTAACAATAACGATGCAACCAACAATAACAAAAGTATTAAAAGACATAAATGAACCACGGTCCAAAAAGTGCCATAAAAGCCCATAGAAAGTAAAACATCAATTTCCCCCACTCAAAATCATATAATATATGCACGTTAATCGCCATTGTTTTCAATTTCAATTGACTGATCGCACACGTCTTGCCAGAACAAAGGTTCAGGTGGAAAGACAATGGAAGGCGAAAAACCCGCGGGATAAGTCTAGTAGGCAAAATCGGATGACAATAGGAACGAGACGAAACAACAAAATCGAACTTCGAATGAAATAAACTGAAAGTATGAGAATACACCCGGCTGAGAATAATGCCCCGCTTATTCTCACGCTGGCTGAGAATAATCACAGCGGTTATCATTACTGGTGGTCATCCTGTTCCTTCTTCTTCTCTTATTATTAGTAATAGTCATCACCACAAATGTTAGCATTATTATTTACAGTATTAGAATGATTATTAATAAGAGTATAAACGGTAGCAGTAGTTTATTACTAGTTATACTTCTTTTGTAATAACATTATTATTTATGAATAATGATGTGGGGTACTCACTGCCCTCATATTTTACTATTTAAAGGGCTTCAGGCTCCACACAAAGGAGTTACCACCAATCTGTTTCTGAAACAAGGGCAGATAATTTTGCACGCTTAACTGATTCAATTGGTGCCCAAAGACATTTTTTCCTTTGTATTTTTTTTGTGTCTTGCCTTTGCTCCTACTGACGGAGCTTCAATTTTATTTCATGTCATTGTGGTAGATCTGTGATCAATACTTTTTATTGTTGTTATCATGGTCTAGATCTACTTCCATATCATACAGATGTAGATCTAGTTATCTCTAGAATTCTCTTTTTTAAAAGTCTGCTAGTAGAAATAGGAAATCCATTTCTTTTTCTTTAAATTCTTTCTTAAACTTTCCGGTTTTTCCAGGGATATGACTAAAATTTTTTATTTTGAAGTTAATCTTTAGTTGAAGTCCAGACCCATTTGATATGCCTTACTTCCACTGGTAAACACAACTTACAGTATTTACTGGTCATGCTGATCGTAGGGATGTTCAATTATTTCCGGTTCAGTGGACAGATGCTTTAATTTTGTTTCCACTTTCATTCACTTTCATTCACTTTCACCCATGGTTGTCTCCTATCATTTTAATATATTTCTATAATATGTCATGCCGTATATATATATATATATATATATATATATATATATATATATATATATATATATATATATATATATATATATATATAAGCAAAAGTCGATCATGTTAATCAGACCTTCATAAATTCTACAACTTATTATCTTAGAACAAGCACAGAATATCATGAGGGTGTACATCGGCATTATCAAAAACACAGGATAACACGAGGAACAAACAAGTGTTTGAGTTTGTCTTTGTCTATGTTCGATCGATCGACTGGAGGTATTGGCAGACTAGAATACACACCTGTTTTTCGTAACATTGTGCGTGATGTACAGATCTTTGTTGTGTGATGACCAAAGTTCTTATGGATTTAAAGCTCATATTTTCACACAACTTTTTCTGTCGGTATCTCCTTAAAATTCACCGAATTCATTTATGTTTTTTATTCAGCATTGACCTGGTATCATCTGTTGTGTTTTGTTTATTTTCCTTTATAGCTGGTTTTGAAACCAATCAAAATGACTAGCTGGGGAGATGAGATTGAAAAGCAGACGAGAAAGAGCTGACGCCATCTGTAAGTTAATTGATATAAGTGATTCATTATTATTATAATCTTTCAAAACGTAGTCATATATGAAAAAAAAAGAGTAAGAGCCCCCATAATGATGATAATAATATGTCAATGATTAACAGCAGTGAAGATGAAGCTGTCCCACCTGGTCAAGGAGGGTTGGAATACAAATTCTATGTGACTCAAAACCTTTTGCTGGAACTTATCAGTTTCTCATATTTCTTTGATATGAGTGTTTTGTTTTGTCATTGTGAATGAGTTCTTTTGCAACCAATTGTTTTCTCTGATTCTGAAATGTACAAATTTCTTAGGTCAATAAATCAAGGTATGAAGACTTCAAGTTTCCATGAGTCTTTGCAGTTTTTTTCAGATGTGATATATATTATTTGTAAAGTAGAACCATTCAAAATGTAGAAAGACTTGACAAGCAAAATAATGGAATTGTTTCAAGAGCATGGTAAAAGCTAGATATATGAAATGTACAAGCTGTAGACTCTCCAGTCAATAAAGTACTGATCAGGACATCACAATGCAGACAAATTTCTTTTTTTTTGTTCTTTTACATGTCATTCCCTTCAACTTGGAGACACTTCCCACATCACCACCGCATTCAGTGGACATGGTGAATGGCAATGAAACAAACAAAACATTTCAAGGGAAGCGATTAAAATTAACAATTCTGGTTCGAAAGTGGAATATTTCTGGAAATGCCCCACAGGTTCTCTTTATTATTCGGGAAAGGGAAAACGACTGATTACACTTTGTTATGTCGTACACATTATTTTTTCTTTGCTTTATATCTTCTATGTAATTGATATTGATAACTTTGAGCGGTTTTTGTTTTGCCAAACAAATTCAACACTTGTCTCTCTTTAACTCAAATTTCAAACTTTTATGATTACTAATCACTATGATAGAATAGATGTTTAATCGTCCATAAGCTCATTATTTTTTTTTTTGTACAAAATAATGCCTTTAACTGTTTGTGTGTGTTTTATATGCAGATTCAAGCTTTGGTCATTAAAAGTGATGAAAGCACAGATGATCAAAAGCAGACAGCCACACCGCTCTGTATCTAGTGCAACACCGTGCATCTCCAAAGACACAAGCACTGGTAACAGAAGAACCTAGTGCAGAGGAAAAACAGGTATTCAGAATGGCAATCTGTGGTGTGCCTTCAGGAACATTACTTTTTACCTTATTTTTCTTATGTTTTGAAGATCTTAACCCTTTGTACACTGGCGCCCCAGTCCTTAAAAAACCCTGTCCCTGGTCCCTCAGCCAAAATGGCCATTTTTGATAATCAAAAAACTCTATTAATTCGAAAAGTTAGTTCATTTATGTTCATCAAGTCTTTTCAGCAGAGTCAACATACTAGCTGGGAGATGAAGGATAAACTCCTTTTGTTTAACTAATTCTATATCAGCATCAAACTCTTTATCTAGTATTAGAAATTCATCTAATGACCTGATAACCCTTTTGACAACATGTCGATCCCATTTTGATGACAACATGTTTTTCTCTGATTCTGATGCCCTTTTGATGACAACATGTAGACCCTTTTTGTGCCTTTGGTTTTTGATGACAACATGTCGACCCCTTTTGATGACAACATGTAGACCCCTTTGATGACAAGCTGTAGACTCTCCTTTTGATGACAACATGTAGACCCCTTTTGATGACAACATGTAGATCACCCCAGTTTTGGCAATGATGAAGAAGCGATTAAAATTAACAACATTTCTGGAAATGCCCCACAGGTTCTCTTTATTTTCGATGACAACATGTAGACCCCTTTTCATGACATGTCGACCCCACTTTTGATGACAACATGTATACCCCCTTTGATGACAACTTTGAGCGTTTTGTTTGCCAAACAAATTCAACACTTGTCTTTTTATGACAACATGTTACTAATCACTATGATAGAATAGATGTTTACAAAGCTCATTATTTTTTTTTGTTATACCCTTTAACCTTTGTGATGACAACATGTCGATTCCTTTTCATTAAAAGATGACAACAGATGATCAAAAGCAGACAGCCACACCGTCTGTATCTAGTGCAACACCGGCGACACAAGCAGTGGTAACAGAAGAACCTTTGATGACAACATGTATTCAGAATGGCAATCTTGGTGTGATGAACATTACTTTTATTATGTTTTGACCTTAACCCTTTTGATGCATAAGTAAACTCCCTGGTCCCTCTAAATCTAGATCTACTTCTACTTCATCATCGGACATGCTTTCAACATCACTCACCAGATAATCTGCATTCAAAGTCTAATTCTTCCTCTATCCAAATCAAGAATCACCTGATAACCCTAAGAGCTGACTCTGAAAACCTAGTTTTACCTCTTTAACCCCCTTTTGATGTTGAGGGTTTGATGACAATGTCGACCCCTTTTGATGACAACATGTCAAAATTTTCATAAAATCACCAAAAAAATGTCAGGTTGTTCAGGCTTTGTTTGTTTACATCGAGGAAGCAAAGTAGCTGGCAGACTCGACCTTTTGATGATAAGTAAAGCACAAATCTGCAACTTCATCATCGAGTTCAGCCACTCACCAGATAATCTGCATTAAAGTCAATTCTTCCTATTTGACTCACCGGAAGAGCTGATTTGTTTTACCTCTTTAACCCCCTGATGTTGAGGGTTTGTCAATTGTGTATTTGACTCCCAAAAATGTCAGGTTGCCCAGGCTTTTTTTGTTTACATCGTCAATTGTGGCAGACTATTTGACTCCAAGAGCAATTTTCAGCCCGGTGTCCCGGTCAATAGTGTATTTGACTCCGGAGAATTTGCCCGTGTACTGGGCAATAGTGTTCAAAGGGTTAATGATCATCCTTAAAGTGTATTTTGAAATATTAAAAAAAAATGAAACCTAAATAGTGGAAGGTTTAAATGTGTTTCCCTCCATTAAAATCATCAAATCACTTATTTGAGTATCTGACCGATGAAATGTGATGCAATGTTGTTGTTATGTTGTCAGTTGTATAAATTGTGTTTGATAGTTGTTTGTAACTCAAATAAAATGGAAATACTGCATTTAATACAAAACAAGATTATAAACACGTATGAAATGAAAGTGTGGGGGGGGGGGGGGGGTGAATTTTAATGCATGAAAAAGACTGAAGAAGTTGAGTAGAGTGTAGAGGGATAGCAAAGATTTGAAAAATGCAATGATACGTTTCTTTTAAAAAGGGGCGATTGTTACTGTGTGAAATTATTTTCTGTTCCAATGATATTTCAGCAACAACCAAAAGCGATGTCTCTCTACTGCAGAAGCTCTTACACAGTCATCTTGTGAAGTCCAAGAATGACATCGAGGTTTTACGCAAAGATCCAAACTCCCCCTCTACTCAGTAAAATCCTTCGAGGCACTCCACTTGTACGTATTTTGTATTCAAAATCAAAAGCTTTCACAAACGTGTTTAAAAATGATTCAAAAATAATAATAATACAGTTCTCTCCCTTTGGTGGGTCTTCTGGTAGCTTCTCCTTCTGTATTTTTACTCTTTCAATTATTATTTTTTCTTGCTGTTTCCTCTTGATTTATCCTGGGAACACCACAATGGTGGATGGGGTAAATTTCAATTAAACAAACAAATCTCTCCGTCTTATTTATAATACATAATACAAAAAATTTATCTTGAACCATTTGGTTGTAGCAAAGCAAATACACAATTTCTAGTAGCATGTATAAATATGACAAATGGATAGTATGATATGGTTAGTGGTCGTTGCTGGTAAGTTGGGTTTTTTTTTTACCTTTTCACATATTTTACACCATGCTGCTCATTACCTACGTTTTTATGATATTTACAAATATTTATGGAAGCTTTTTGATTCGTTGCAGTAGCCTACTTAACATTCCACCCAGATAATTGTGAGTAATATTAGTCAGTTACAAACTCTGAGATCACCGTCAGGATTGACAGGGTGAACTTCAATCAACCTAACACCAAAAAAAACATACCTCTTCATTCACGCTGAGAAAACTACACATGGTGGACTGGATAAATAAAACAAACTTCACCTGCCTTGTCTGTATTCCTTTTTGTTTCCCTAGTCCTTTTCTTTGTTTCTTCTGTGTGTGTTTATTTCTTTGCTGTTTCTGTTTGAATATGGTATACATTACCCCTTAGCTTTGCTGCTGTTCCCCATTGTGTTAGAAATGCTGGTGGGCCCTCTTTCTTTCCTTTCATTTTCTTACATTCTTTTGTCATCTTATTGTTTCCTCTTAATTCACCTTTAGATTTTTGCATACACTCTTTCCATTGCAGCCACGCCAAACTGCCTGTCAAGTATTAATGTTATTAGATCTCACTATTTAAGATTGGTAGTAATCTGTGCTGCAGTCTATGGTATTTTCATTTGGTTTTGTTTATAAGACGTAGGCAGTTGACAGACGCTGCTGGTAGATCCTATTTCTTTGTTTTAACTCAGTCTTATGTCTTTAATCTTGCTGTATCCTCTCCAATTCACATGGAGATCACCGCATATGGTTGACAGTCAAACCCAATTTACAAACAAACATTTTTTAATTCAACAGGAAAGCTGAACTGCTGAAAGGCGTGTACAGTATGGGATTCAATGCACCTTCTAAAATTCAAGAAACAGCTCTGCCTACTCTTCTAGCCGACCCGTAAGTTTTTTAGCTTTTCAGTTTAACAAAGCAAACAGTTCATGTGCAGATGTAAATATTATTGCAATTTTAAGAAATTTAAATTGAATTATATTAAAATTATTAGTCAAAATTTTTCCAAACTGAAACCCTCCACCCCACCCTCATTCATTCAAAACGAAATTTGTTAAAATTTCTACATGACATGATTGGGTTTTCATACAGGTGTATTTTATGATGCTGTCTGACTGGTTTCAGTGTTATTTCTTTATTTCATCACATAAATTAAAAAACAACTTTGAAATTTAATGACAACATTTTAGAAATGAGCATGCGTGCAAGATGAAGAGGGGCAAAAAAATATCTAAATTCTTAAGTTTTTAGAAAATGTAGTCTCAACTACTGCAATTGTGTGAATCTGAATTTAACTCGATTACAGCAATCTGTTGTTTTTTTTACGGTAACAGTACAGGATAGATTTACCTTAGCAAAAATGAAGTCAATATCTCAGTCTTTTCCTTTTTATTGCATTGCTTCAATCATTTATAGACTTGCCTACCCAGATAGCAGGTTCTACACCTTTTAGATTATTCATGGGTGTCGTTATTCCGGTTCAAACCGGAATTCCATTTTGACAGATTTGGCAATGTTCTCAAATATACAGAAAACATGACATTAATACAATCATATTGTACAATAGGTGCGATGTATGCCTATGTTGTGCGATTGGGAGCATTTTCAGGTTTGGTAAAATTTAAAAGTTCAGGTTTCAGTGACCTTGGGTGCTGGCACCCATGAGATCATTTGACCGTCTGATTTGCTAACACAATAGGCCAATTGTGTAGTTATTCTTTTTCATTGCCTGCATTTTTGTTTTCAGACCTTGCAATATGATTGCTCAAAGCCAGAGTGGTACCGGAAAGACAGCTGCCTTTGTTTTGACAATGCTCAGTCGAATTAATTCTAGTTTGAATTACCCACAGGTAAGAATTTTTTTTTTAAACCCTTTGAACCTGAGAGCTACCTAAACATCACGAACCCCTTCATTCCTATCTACCGCCAGAACGTACATTATTTATTTTAGTTTGTTGTATTCTATTACGTCCCGAGAGCGACCTAAGTGTTACAAGCCCCTTCGTTCCTATATAACTAGCGCACTGTGTAGGTCGCTGTGTCACGTATTTTAATTTGTTGTATTCTATTACGTCCCGAGAATCAGACCTAAATGTCACAATCCCATCGTTTCTATATAACTAGGGAAAAGTGAAGGTCAGGAGATTACTTAAGAGCCTATTTTGATTGTATTCTGTATTTAGATTGACCAATCAGCGCAAGAGGCTGACATGTTGCCAGGGGGGTTTTTCACCTCAAGTAGGGAAAGTGTCAGTAAGGGTTAAGAGTTTTTTAACTAAGGGCCTCAAGTATAGTGTTTCATGGGACCCAGAGATTAAATGATAGCTTGGCATGCTTGCCCTTTTTGTTTTTCACTCAAGTTTTATCATCACCATAGCACATCTTTTCATTTACTTATCACTCCCAGTTTGAACAAATTGCATTTAAATGGGTTTTTTAACCTGGCGTTGTAGTTGTCCCCAATCATATCTGCCACTAGAGGGATCAATAGGTTTGCTGAGATTGATTTGATTTCATTGAAATTGTCTTTGTTTTTACACACTGTAATTAAATGGGTTTTTTAACCTGGTGTTGTAGTTGTCCCCAGTGGTATGTGCCACTAGAGGGATCAATAGGTTTGCTGAGATTGATTTGATTGCATTGAAATTGTCTTTGTTTTCACACTCAAACGTACACAGGCTCGTAAAGAAAACGAAAGAAAATAGACAATGATGAAGATGGTTGAAGAGGAAGACAAAGATAGTTGAAGAGAAAACAAAAATGTCTAAAGACAAAGACAACGATAGTTGAAGAGAAAGACAAAGATAATTGAAGAGAAAGACAAAGATAGTTGGAGAGAAAAACAAAAATGTCTGAAGAGAAAGACAAAGATAATTGAAGAGAAAAACAAAGATAGATGAAGAGAAGAACAAAGATAGTTGAAGAGGAGAACAAAGATAGTTGAAGAGAAAAACGGAGATAATTTAAAAGATGACAATGATGGTTGAATAGAAAAACAAAAAGAGCTGTAAGGCGTCCCATTTTGGGAGGAAGTCTCTCCAAAATGTCCTAGATCCCTCCATCCCAAACGTCATTTGTCCCTACGTCCAGCTTACCGATAGCCTGTCCCTCCTTGCATCTGTATTCTTTGTCAAGAAACACTTCATTGTTGGTGTGCTTTTAGTATAACATTATATTTGTTTTCCTTTCTCTTTTTTTTGTTGTTGTCCATGATCCCAGTGCCTGTGCTTGGCACCAACCTACGAGCTGGCGCTGCAAATTGGGGAAGTGATACAAACCATGAGCAAGTTTATGGTGGGAGTGAAGATCCGTCTAGCCGTCAGAGGGCAAAGAGGTGAGTTCTCCATTAAGCAGACATAATGATATATATATATATATATATATATATATATATAAAAATTTAGATATTTTTAAAACATATATGTTGATGTACGATGTGACACTGTACAAGGTGTAAATTTTCATAGTGACAACTATTCACCTAAGAGAAAATCAACTCCCATTTCTTGTTTTAGCTGCTTAGCTATCGATGGTTTCAGTGTTAACTTTTTCAAGCGAAACGACACATCTACATTATTAATGATTTCGGTAGTGTTATTAGATTTAGGCTTACATGAAAGTTGTGTTCATAGTGGTGTTACACTGATCCTCCCAAGTGGGTGGTTGGTAGGTCCTAGTCCTATTTCTTTCCTCTTCACTTTTTTCATCTTGCTGGCTTTTCACTACTGTTTTTTCTTTCCTTTCATCTTGTTTTTCATCTTGCTGGCTATTTCCTTTAGAGTGGGTGCTACTGGTAGGTCTCTAAGTGGACTGGTAGGTCCTATTTCTTTCCTTTCACTCTTCACCTGTTTTTCATCTTGCTGGCTATTTCCTCTAAGTGGGTGCTACTGGTAGGTCCTATTTCTTTCCTTTCACTCTTCACCTGTTTTTCATCTTGCTGGCTATTTCCTCTAAGTGGGTGCTACTGGTAGGTCCTATTTCTTTCCTTTCCTTTCACTCTTCACCTGTTTTTCATCTTGCTGGCTATTTCCTCTAAGTGGGTGCTACTGGTAGGTCCTATTTCTTTCCTTTCCTTTCACTCTTCACCTGTTTTTCATCTTGCTGGCTATTTCCTCTAAGTGGACAGTTGGTGGGTGCTACTGGTAGGCTCTATTTTTCCTTTCCCTGTTTCACTTTCACCTTTATTTTCATCTTGTCATTTCTCTTAATTCACCTGAGATATAACCGGGTATGAATGACATGGTCAATTTCAAATAAACAAACAAAGATTCCTCTAAATTCAGCCTATGAGATCACCACTTATGATCACCTCACCTGTCACCGTGTCCTTCTCTTGGTGTCTCACTCCTGACCACAACAGGCTGCCATCTGTCGTTGTCTCTGTTTGGATGAATTATTTCATGAAGTTTAACTCACTGTCTGCTTTCATTTGTCAATCACAATGAAGGAGATCTTCCTTGATTTTATTTTGCTTCCACTTTGCCTTGCAGTTCTGTTGTCTTCTAATTGTGGACAGTTTGAGCTCCTGTTTGCTGATCTCAGAAAGCATAAAATGTTGTGCACTTCTTCCAGGACACTTCCCTTTTGTCTGTCCATTTAATACAAAGCAGTCTTCTTTTCCATTTCTGCTGCCTGGATTCCCTCTTTTCGTTCTTTCTTATGTCCATGCCTCACTGCTATACAAAATTACTGGCCAAATTCAAATTTCAGATCTAATTTAAAGTTCTCTAAATCCCCTGTCTTTTCAGATGTTATAAATCTTCTGTTTTGCCGTGCCTCATTTGACATCGTCATGTTTCATCAGATGCTTAAGTTGAGCATTATATTTGAAATCCGTTAGGTTTTCCAAAACTTTTCCACATTGATTACAATAAATCTAAAACTTCAAATGATTAGCAATCTGCGTTTGGAGTTCTTTTATTGGAATGGCTTTTTTTAACAAGCTTACTTGAATACGGTTTCAATATCATGTTTTGGTATATAATTATATTTGGCATCCATCGTGAATGATAAAGGATAAGACTTAATTTTGTAATTCCCTTAACAGATCGACCCAGTGGTATCTAATTTTTAATGTTTGTATTATTTCAGTCGATAGAAATGAGAAATTGGATGGCCACATCATCATTGGGACTCCTGGAACTGTCATGGACTGGGCTTTCAAGTTCAAAGTTTTCGACATGAGCAAGATCCGAGTCTTTGTTTTGGATGAGGCGGACGTCATGATCAGCCTGCAAGGTCACCAGGACCAGTCGTTCAAACTTCATAAGTTAGTAGCTTTTGTGTTTTTTGTTATACAGCCATTTTATAAATATTTTTTTTATACTTTCGCTAGCATATCTTTTGTGTTTGCTATTAATGTTTCTTCCTCTCATGAAGGGGTTTTGATAGTATTTTTACTAGCTTTCCCTCTGTTGTTGTAATATTGGCTGTAATGTTTTGTCCTTATGAGACCAGCCGGGCAAAATCAGAAAAAATCACCCTAATCATCCTGACATCACTATTTCTAAATTGAAACAAATGTACACAGATACATATCATTTCTTTATTTGATAATCTTTGTATGATTGCATCCTGTATGGCAATAAAGTTTGTCAGTCAACTATTACTAGATCTATTATGTTTTATATTGAAGCTTTTGAAATTTAAAAAAATTATTTGTTGCAAAACAGTTATTTAGATTACAACATTAACAAAGGGAATTCTCACTGCTAATGTTTTACAGTCAACAATACATACAACAAATCACAATAAAAATGTTCCAAGATTTATCTTTACCTGAAACTGTTGATTTCTGACTTTTTCTTCTGATCAGGCGTTGCCCCGAGATTGCCAAATGCTGTTATTTTCCGCTACTTATGATGACAGCGTCATGAGTTTTGCTGAGAAAATAATTCCAAACGATCCAGTCATCATCAAGTTAAAGAAAGAAGAAGAGAGCCTAGACAACATCAAGCAATATTACATTGAATGCTCAAATGCAGAAGAAAAGTTTGAAGCGTTGTCTAATCTTTACAGTGCTGTTTCCATTGGCCAGTGTATGATTTTCTGTGCTGTAAGTAGATCTAGCCGACTGCTGTTTTTTTAAATACTTTAAATTTCTTTGTTCCTCTGGCAAAGGCTTACTCTTTTTGTTTTTTGTTTTGTGTTTGTGTATGTTGAACCATATGGTATAAGTCACTCAAAATTTACTCAGTGGAATATAGATTAGGCATTACTAGTTCTAGCTAGTAATTTTGGTCAAATCTAAATGAAAGACTTAAGGTTTTATACCGGGAACGGTAGTACCAATATATAAGAAAGGATCAACTATGGAATGCTCAAACTATAGAGAGATATCACTACTTAGCGTACCAGGAAAAGTGTATGCCAGGATACTGGAAATGAGACTACGGAAAAGATTAGAGGATCAGATTGAAGAACATCAGAGTGGATTTAGACCAGGAAGAAGTGTACAAGACCACATATTTATAATTAGACAAATAATAGAAACATTCCTTGAGAGAAACATTGACTTGCACCTGTGTTTTATAGACCTAGAAAAGGCATTTGACACTGTGAGGAGGGACAAACTGTGGCATTCCTTAAAGGAACACAATGTAGAGCAAAATTTAATAGAAGTCATTAAAAGTTTTTACAATAAACCAACATATGCAGTGAGAGTAGCTGGAAACATCTGCAGAATTTGATGTGAATATAGGGGTAAGATGGGGTTGTATCTTAAGTCCTATTTTGTTTATCACATTCATAGATTCAGTCGTAAAGGCATCCTCAAAAATGAAGGAAATGAATGTAGGTATGTGGAGGCTCAAACCAGTAAATGTATCAATGCGTTCATTTGCCGATGATTTAGTTCTGTTTGGAAAATCAGAAAGTGACCTTCAGTCAAATATCAACATTATGAACAATGAACTAAATAAAAAGAGGAATGAGAGTAAATGCAAAGAAAACCAAAACAATGCTAGTAACTAAGGAAGCGAAAACACAAAATCTTAAATTGGGCAGGGAGAATTTAGAACAAATTGACAGCTACAATTACCTAGGTGTAATGAGTAACTCAGAGGGAAAATTAAGAGAAGAAATCAGCCAGAGAATCCAAAAGGCAAGTGCAATATATAACCATCTAGGAATGGCATTTGTAGGTAAACAAGAATTGTCAACAAAAACCAAAATGGCAGTATACAACACAGTTTATTGTCCTCATCTCCTCTATGACAGTGAAACCTGGACCTTAGACAGTAGGGAATACAGTAGAGTATTGGCAGCTGAAATGAAATATCTAAGAAGAGTAGTAGGGAAAACTAAAAGAGACAAAATCAGAAACACAACAATAAGAGATCAAACCAAAGCAGATGGCATAAAAACTAAGAGAAAGTTGGAAGAAGATATAAAAGAGGCATTGAAGAATAGAAATTAAAATTTTTTGGAAGGAAACAGAAAATGCCAGAACAGGGCATCCTGGAGAAAGATCATCTCAGGCATCTTAACCCATACACCGAAAGGTAGAATGGGAACTGATAAAGAAAGAAAGGTTTTATATTACAACTGTTTGCGAAGAGCCTGAAAGAATGGGTAGGATATTTCAGCTAAGTGATGGTTTTGATGAAACTGTATGGTTTATCACACAACCAATGTTCACAGGTTATAATTAAATGTGAAAGTCAGCTCTTTTGAATTATTTTATAAAGTTTTCAGACTATTTTGTGTATTACATAGCAAATTCAGATAAAGTGACAGCTCAGCACATCTTTTTTTGTTTATGTTAATTACTTGAATTGAATTGAAGGGCTGAATATTTTTCACACATTTGTTTTGTTACATTTCATCTTAACACTTTTGGATGAGTGAAGGGCTTGAGACCAGCTGACCGAGCTCTTGTCTATGAAAGGAATGATTCATAGGATTTTTTGAATGTGTCAAATGTGTTGTAATTAAATTGTGCAGTTGGCAAATCCTTTGGCTTTGACTTTCAATTGATTGCCATATGATATAGTGAACAACAGCTTCCAGGACAAAAATGTGATATTTACCTAGGAAGTAAAGTTTAAAAAAACAACCTATAGCATACTTTTTCCTTAGTTGTACGTTTTGTCTTGACTTTCATGTCAGTGTTTTCAATGTGTATTAGTGGTCTTTAGGTAAAGTCCTTGCCATGCAAAGCAGAGCTCTGGGCTTCACATGTATACAAAATTTTATCAATCCCTGAAAAAATTAGCTTGATCTCGCACCTTTGTCCCATTGCATGCGGACAAGAAAAGTAGAGGTCCTTTCTACTCATCTTGTGCCTTTTTAACGAACCTTCAGCCTGTGTAATATACAAAAAAATAACAACTTGTGATAATAGAAAGTCTTGCGTCAATGCTGAGTTACATGTATGTTTCTTACAGACATCGGCAAGCAATGGAAAATTTCTTTCTTTCTTTTTTCAAGTTTGCCTTTAATGTCTCTCTCGTGTGTGGAAAATTGTTAAGATTTAAATTTTATTTTTACCCTCAAATCCTTTGATGTAAAATGATCATGTATTCACCTGGTTCATGTTTATTAACCTCCCTTGTCATGCTCGAACTCAAAGACGGTATGAGGTAATTGGTCTGTCTTATGGACGGCAGCAGTTGGAATATTCTAGCTAATTAAAAGGAGAAAGTGTTAACAAATTGAAGGGGTCTTTTCAATAGTGTGCCATAGTCACAATGACTCTATTTAGAGAAAAATGCCAAAAACCAATGGGCTTTGGCACTGAATTCCAAGGTTCAAACGGCTGTAAAGGTGATGTCTTGTCATCTCATCATTTTCACATTTTCCAGGAAGTATGATTTCCTTTTTAGTCCCTAGGATTATCTCTCTGTCTCGTTTTTTTCATGAAAATGGACATAGGCACGCTATTGAACTGACCCCTTTAAGTTCAATTATGTCGGGTAATGTTCACTACCATCGTGGGGATTATGAATACAAAATTAAGGCAGAGTGTTTTACGTATTTACATTCGTCTTCATGCATATGGAGGATTTTTATATGATTTTAAGAATAAATTACTAACATTATACATGACATGACCTTTATGTGTATATTAAGTTGCTCTCCTTTGCTTGTAATTGTTGGTGTTGGTAGACAAAAAGGACAGCATCCTGGCTGGCAACAAAAATGACATCAGCAACTCACGCAGTCGGCTTACTTTCGGGAGAACTGGACATTGAACAGAGGGCATCCATCATCAAAAGATTCCGGGAGGGGAAAGAAAAGGTGCTCATAACGACCAATGTCTCCGCTAGAGGTTAGTCACTGCTGTTTGTCTTTTTATTTCTTTCTTTTTGGTTTTGTTTTATTTAACATTATTCTTTGCCTGTTCAGATGACTGTACTGATATTGTCTGTAAGTTTAACTCTTATTAACACAATACTGATACATGAAGTATGAAGAATTTAAACTGTAGGCACCTTATTGGTTTAATATAGATACATGAAAAATTCATTGGTAGGCTGATCTTGCGCTTAGACTCATCACTGTTAATACTGGGTGATGATAAAGGCAAAGCTATAGTACTGGTACACAGAGTGAAAGCAAGAGGAGGGAGTGAGAGTGAAATTGGGGGTAACTGGTGGTCCAGACAGATGATGATTGCCTTTTTGCCAAAGCCCCAAAGTTTGAAACAAATGAAACATTCATCTCATCTAGGACAGTTTTTTAAATTCAAACCACAGCAGACAAGCAAACATGCAAAGAAAGAAACAAATCAGAAAGCAACTTTTCAGATTTTTTAAACGTTTCTGTCTCAATTGAGGAGTTTGACATGCATGAAGTGTGAAGCTTACTTTAAAGCTTTGTTGTCAAAATATTCGTGTGAGTGTGCAGGCAGTTGGTGGGGCGTTGCTGGTAGGTCCTATTTCTTTCCTTCTTTCACTTATCTTTTGTCTTGCTGTTACCTTTTAATTTACCCTGAGATCACCGCAATAGTGGATGGGGTAAATGTCAAACAAAGAAGAAGAAAATGTGAGTGTGGGGCTCATTAGTCAACTGCTTGCTTCATGTTTGATGATGCCAACTTCTGTGTTAGTTTACTTTAATTTTAATTGTTTTGACTTTCCAAATAGGCCCTACATTCTTTAAGTATTACCTGACACAAATTGAGCTATAGAATTAAAATGGTAAAATACAGCTTGTAGAAATTAAAATTTTAATTTTTGTGAGAGTATTCAGTCTTCTACTTCTACCTCACCTCTTGCAAAAAAGAAAAAAAAAAGATCTGTTGAATTTTTATATAGGGCCTAGGCCTACTTCCTGTTGAATGACTGTTTTGTCATTCTCATAATCCATTTTCTCATGTGTGCATTTAGGTATTGACGTAGAGATGGTGACTGTTGTAGTCAACTTTGACCTCCCACTCAAGATGAACCATCAGCCAGATTGTGAGACCTATTTGCATAGAATCGGACGTACAGGCAGATTTGGGAAACGAGGAATTGCAATAAACTTTGTGGACGGTGCCCGATCAATGACGACTTTGAAATACATAGAGGAACATTTTGGTAGGTGTGCTAGAATTAGGACGGTCATTCTATTGATACTGAAACTGAAAGAATACATAGAGGAACATTTTGGTAGGTGTGCTAGAATTAGGACGGTCATTCTATTGATACTGAAACTGAAAGAATACATAGAGGAACATTTTGGTAGGTGTGCTAGAATTAGGACGGTCATTCTATTGATACTGAAACTGAAAGAATACATAGAGGAACATTTTGGTAGGTGTACTAGAATTAGGAGGGTCATTCTATTGATACTGAAACTGAAAGAATACATAAAAGATTTTGGTAGGTGTACTACAATTAGGAGGGTCATTCTATTGATACTGAAACTGAAAGAATACATAGAGGAACATTTTGGTAGGTGTACTGGAATTAGGAGGGTCATTCTATTGATACTGAAACTGAAAGAATACATAAAGGAACATTTTGGTAGGTGTACTACAATTAGGAGGGTCATTCTATTGATACTGAAACTGAAAGAATACATAGAGGAACATTTTGGTAGGTGTACTGGAATTAGGAGGGTCATTCTATTGATACTGAAACTGAAAGAATACATAGAGGAACATTTTGGTAGGTGTACTAGAATTAGGAGGGTCATTCTATTGATACTGAAATTGAAAGAATATATAAAATATTTTTGTTGTTTTCTCAGCAGAAAGAATGTTTTAGTTGTATTTTAGCCCTTCAAATATAGTGGCAGGTCATTGGTTATTGTTATTATTATTATTATTATTATTATTATTATAATTACAGTAGTTGCAGTCTAAGAATCCACCCCTTGGGAGATCGAATAATCGCAATTGTTGTAGGCAGACCAGGGTAGTACGTAAAAACTTCAAAGGATTAGACCGATTCGGTCTCTCTAGGAGATAAAATTGTTTGTGCCAATCAAAGTTGAAAGAAAGGCAATAATGCAATAAATGTCTATCAACGGACAGGTCAACCCTGATTATTATTATTAATATTATCATTTTTATTATTATTATGGCCACCTCTGGGGAGTTTCAGCCAATGTAGCTGATCACGTAGATCTAAATTATGTGCGTCACTTTCCATTCTGTTATTCCAAATTCATACCTATTAACTCATAGACTACCCAAGGTCCGACACAAGATTATGGCATGAGTACCCAAAAAAGTAGGGTGGTTTAAAAAATGTGTTACTTTTTATTTGTTATTATTTTCTCTTCATTTTTTGAACAGTGTTCATAAGAATAAGAGATCAAACTATATATTGGCACCAATAAAAATCGGCTATGTGTCATTAGTTTGTCTGGGTAGGGATGAGTGAAAGGCTGAAATTGAGAAGCTAAAAATATTTTTGGGTGAAAAAAGACACCATTCACTTTTTCCATCAATAAATAGATGTCAGATAATGAAAATGATTGGAAAACAATGAGCTGGTAAACTGATTGAAAACATTGCGGTCTACGCTGTTTCTGACTTGTAGATCTACTTGTAGTACTAGTGGCGGTAGTTGTGTTGTGGGTTAAGTTGAAGGCTTGCACTGCCAGAGTAAAAAAAATCATTAAAAAAATTAAACTTTCCGCTAGAGAGCTCATTCCAGTAAGAAGCGAAGTAGAATAATAAGCCTAGAAAATGCTCCATAACGCAATCTTTCTATAGTTATGGCATGGCGACGTAATGATCGCACATGTGCGGCCATTGTTGTAGTATTGCGTAAATGTAGCGTGATCGCATCCGTGCACCAATGGTAGTCTATGAGTTGGAAAGGGATTTGCTGATTTGTATTATCCATCCCTGATGAGTAGAATCTATATGAACATTTCAATTTCCTTCTAGAAGGATTTTTGCTTGTTGGTATTTCAAGTTAAGGATATTTCAAACTTGAATTTCAACTTTTATTTTATTTTTATGCTATTGTTTCTTTATCTCTACAAAATTGTTTTACAGGAAGAAATATTTTCAAACTTGATGCCGATGACCTTGATGAAATAGAAAAGATCAGTTCTTGAGCTGCTTGCTAGCCTGGACAGGGCATGTGACATTTACAGAGGCTGTTAAATGTTAATTTTTGTTTCTTTGTTGCTTTTTTTTTATAAATTTTATTTAATCATTGGTTAGCAAACTATTATCAAAATTTAGATATTTGATTGTATGTGTTTTTAATTTTGAGCATTTTATGTCATGTACATTCAAATCTGTAGATTATTTGACTATTTTAACAACTTTTGAATGTAGATTATTTATAATTTTAAGCATTGACTTTGTAAGTCATGTGCATATTAATTAAAATGTACAGATTACTGATCATGTCAGACAAAGGACTCATTTTTAAAGGATGCTAGTAGTAATAGTATGTTGTGTAACATTATGTTGTCTTGAGGCTCCCACCCAACTCTGTTGTCTTGTTTTAACAATGAATTCTCTGTTTGGTTTCAAAGTGTGAGTGGAGCTGTGGAAAATCATGTATGTATGATTTGATGATGTGAGAATCGAATGGGTTTTTTTAGTACATGACATGTATCTGGATGAAAGTTGGGAATGGGACAACAGAGAACTAACTTTTTTTGTATGACCCTTTCATGCCTCTTAATCTTATGAAATGTAATAATAATAAACAAATTTCTTGATAGAAAAAAAAGGCTTTCATAATGTCACTAGTATTATTTATATATTGACTTTTTAAACTGCATGTACTTCAAATTTTACCTGAAGCAAGTCGAAATAACTGAATTTATGGAAGGGGGGGGGGGGTCAAAGACATAGCTCTTTTTAGGTCACTACACGAAATTTGAATCAATCATAGAGGATGGATTGAACGTTAAAGAAAGGACAACAAAATTGTAATATTTTTAGAACGTTAAAAATCTAAAATATTACGATTAATTTTTTCTCCAATCTTTCAGTGTTTACTCATACCTACTGCGATAATCACTACATGTTCATATGTAAGCAGCTAGTTGTTGTTTGTATGTTAGTAACATTGTCTCAGTGAGGACATAGTTTTGTGATGACAGTTAATTAAACACGTCACTAGAGATCGAGAATTCGCTACAAATGTACTTAGGATTCTAATTTTAGGTATAGTGTTGTAGTGAAACCGTAGTCCGTGGTGCTGTGAGCTTGTAATATCACAACGACACTTTGTGTTCAAACCCTATGTTCTCCCCACAGTGTTGCACTCTTAGAAAAGATATTTCACTCTTTTTTACTCACTTGACTTGGGTGTGAAAAGGTACCTATCTATAGACAGATAAATATCTTGTTGGGGTGTTAGTATGAAGCGCCTTACAGGCTGCTGTATTGTATCATATATGCTCCAGTCTAAGGGAGTTGAGGACTGAATGAAATAGTCTTCTGGGGGATAAATGATGTAGGCTACAGTCAGTTAGTCTGCACCTGTGCCAGGATATGGACTATATAAATCCATATTTATCTACTACTCAGATTTTAGCTAAGAAGCTCCATTCTATCGGGTCGTTCGGGGTTAAGGGCAGGAGCTCAGGGGCATAGATGTTAAGGTATCTGGGAAGTAGAGCAATGGTACTGTTCTCCTTAGTTACCTCCGGACCTAGCCTTGGTGGAGTGCTATTGCAGTAATTCCCTTGGTCTGGCCAACCACTCTATGTGCATGACTGAAGAGGTACACCCTTCACGAGGTGACCTCTGTTGACCTATAATAATAATAATAGACCACACGGCCCAGGAACAAAACCCAATGGATCTAGAGGAGACAACCTCGATAATAAACCAGCATTTCGGTGCTGTCATATACCCTCTGTGGCTCGCTCACGGGGGGCTGACGGATTCATGGAAGCGACTGATGGAAAACACCTGCAGATATCATTACATGGCATTGAGCCGAAGGACAAATCATGCCAGAGCATTGCTGGATCAGTAACAACAACAACAACATCAGGTCGTTCAGTGTGATCCGGTTTTTTTCATTTTTTTATTTCGTAGAAGTCACCATGGAATGAAGTCAAAAGTGACAAATGACACAATAAGTGACATTACACAACGTCGCCAAAGTAGACAAAAGAAGCAGGTAGTACTAGTAGAAGGTAGCCATTCAAACATGTAAAACCCTTATGCTGATAATGATAAGTATTCAGATACACAATACATCAAATGCTAATTCTGTTACAGTTGCACACATAACAACAGATGAAAGGACAAAAGACTCTTTCAGTTTCAATCAAATACTGGAACAATTTAATAAACTTACAGTTACACTAGTAATTTATAAATATCAAGAAACGGAACATTTAATATTTGGACAATTTGTTGTCTAATTTCAATAAAGTCCACAAGAAACATTTCTTCATAATTACTATGCACAGCTATACATCATAATACATGTAATTTGTAATGCATTCACTTTTAGGGGAGGTGAAACATCATAACATAAATGACTAAATAAACAATTTGCCATCAGCTCCTGCTACGTACATCTTATTCACTTTGTTTTATTACTATAGTATGGCGCATGATCTATGCCATTGAAATGAATAAATTAATATAATAGAGTCACATAAAAACGATGAGGATATTCTGGATCAATTGAAGTTTCCAAAATATCAATAAATAAATATAATCAATAAATTTCAAAGCATATCACTCATACTCAAAGTAGAAATGTACGGTTTGGACATTCAAGCCTGCCACCACTTACACTAGTACCAGCATCATCAAGTTTTGTGGACTTATTAGCTTCGTGTTAACATACAGTGCGGTGTGGTGGCAAGACTGCCGGACTGGCGATCATGAGGTTCGAGTTTGCATCCTGACAAAGCTAGGTCGAATGTTGTGTTCCTTTGGAAAATACTCTCTTTAACACGCATTTTCCCCACTTTACGCATGTGTAAATGGGTACATGTACAAGCATTAGCTTAGAAGTAAAAACCTGTGTCAGACTAGTGTCCTGTCCGGAAGGTGATTATTATCACCTGTTCTGCTTCACGCTATAGAAACCGGGATAAGCTCCGGCTCTCTAGGCCATAATGGCTTTGAAGGAACTTCGCCTTGCTTACATTTACTTGTATAGATTGGAAATATCCCCATCTCACTGAATCTCAAATAATATGGATCAGTGTAAAAAAAAAGACAATGGATTTATAGTCTGTACTGCATTCCTGCCCAGGGGTAAGATCGCTGGGTTTTTTTATTACTTCAAATTTCAAACCATTTACCTCCCGGCAGACACTTTTATTCATAATCCTCAACTCCTTGGGGCACAGTTGCCTATCATTATCAAACAGATTTATATGTTTGTAATTGTACCAACAGTTAACACTACCATCTTGACAACACCCTTCCTTGTCACTCTCAGGAGTTAAAATACCTTGCCTTTGTGGCGTCGGCCTGCGGCGGTTATGCTGCCGTATTGGGGATCATGAGGTCCCGAGTTCGAATCCTGGGAAAGCTAGGTCCTAAGCTGTGATCCTTAGGAAAGAAACTTAACAGCATTTTCTCCACTCAACCCAGGTGCAAATGGGTACAAGTGCTAGCTTGGGATTGGGAGTTTTATATATACATGTAATTGTAATACTATTTACTATAGATATCTACTATTGACCGTTATATGAAATAGAAATGAGAAATGTAGTGAGATAATCAAATGACACAAAGGACTTGGGGATAAAGATACTTGAATTATTTAAAAGCCTTTTTGTTAGGACTATAAGCTTTGTGTGCCTGTGTAAAAAACACACATTTCAGCACACTGGCAAGCTCAGGCTGACCTTCTTGACTTTTGACAGTCAAGCTCAAGTTGACCTTCTTGACTTTGACAGATAAGCTCAAGTTGACCTTCTTGACTTTGACAGACAAGTTTAGGTTAACTTTCTTGACGTTGACAGATACGCTCAAGTTGATCTTCTTGACTTGTCAGGTTGACCTTCTTGACTTTGACAGACAAGCTCCGGTTGACCTTATTTACTCCGTGCAAGTTTAGGTTGACTGCAAGTCCAACTGTCAATCTCCGGTTGAGTGACTTCAGCTGGTACATTCAAGTTGACCTTTTGTTGACTCCAACTGACACGCTCATGTTGACATGGACCTTGTGATTCCAACTGGCAAGCTCAGATTGAATGACTCAGCTGCAAGCTCAGATTTGATCTTTTTGACTCCAGCTGCAAGCTCAGGTTTTTATCTTTTTGACTTCAGCTGCAAGCTCAGGTTTTATCTTTTTAACTCCAGGAGTCACATTGAATGAATGACTCTAGCCGGCAAGCTGTTATCTTATTTATTCCAGATGCAAGCTCAGGAGTCAAATTAAATGAACAACTCTAGCTGGCAAGCTGGTATCTTTTTGACTCCAGCTGCAAGCTTAGGAGTCAGATTGAATGAATGACTCTAGCTGGCAAGCTCAAGTTAAGATTGAATGACTCTAGCTGCAAGCTGTTATCTTTTTGATTCCAGCTGCAAGCTTAGATTAATTGACTCCACCTGGCAAGCTCAGCTTAACTTTACTGATTCCTGCTGGCAAGCTTAGAAGTTAGATTGACCCCATCTGGCAAGCTTAGATTGACCCCATCTGGCAAGCTCGTTTAGATTGAATGATTCCAGCTGCAAGCCTAGATTGATTGACTCCACCTGGCAAGCTCAGGTTAACTTTCTAGACTCAGCTGGCAAGGACACTGGTTGACTCCAGCTGGCAAGGTCAGGTTAACCTTGTCGACTCCAGCTGGCAAGGTCAGGTTAACCTTGTCGACTCCAGCTGGCAAGGTCAGGTTAACCTTGTTGACTCCAGATGGCAAGGTCAGGTTAACCTTGTTGACTCCAGATGGAAAGCTCAGCTGATGTCGTTGACTCCAGCTGAAACATTGGATTCCAGATTTAGTCAAGTTTACCAACATCCTGCTCGCTATTAAATTTTGGGTGTAAAAGTTCCTTTCATCAGATAACAACTGTGAAGATGTTGCGGGTCAGAGGGCATCAGGTACACACGGTGATCGTCCTGATAGATATGTCTGAAAGGTCACTAGTTAAGGTCGGTAATCATTAAATGTTTTAATGGCACAGGAACTGCTGACTTAACAGGCTGCACAGTGCTCTTATTGATAAGTTATTGGCTGTTGTAATGTACTGTGTGTGTGACTGTTAAATGGGGTAGCAGACGCATGGCGATGACAGGGCTTAGCATTTCTACAGCTCACAGGATCAAATTTATAATTTATTGTGGTATTTTTGTACAACAGAGAAATCACGATATACTCAAAATATGCAGAAAATAAAGAAATGCTAGAAAATAGGATTTGTCACTTGTGTCACCGGTCAACTACACGACAAATGCGATTTCTATTCTTGTCTTTCATCAGAAATATCCTTTAGTAAGTAGATACATTTTGTTTTGACCTATGGCGGCATTGATAATTCAATCGAAACATATTCAAAATCTTTAAACTTAGATGAATCAACTTTGAAGAAAAAAAGTGTTTACTTTATACGTCTATATGATTCTTGGTGATAATAATAAAGGTGCATCAAAGATCTATAGCTTACTACTTACTGACATGTCAGAATTATGAATGAAACCGAAAGGATGAAAGATTTGGAAACAAAAGCTACATAATAATAATAATAATAATAATAATATGGCCTCAACCGAATGAGTACAGTTTGCATTCCATCTCGTTGATTTGTTTTTCTTTTGCCATACACATGGTGACATGGCCAGTACGTTTATTTAATTACTGCTGTTTTGTTTCTGTTTTCGTTTGTCTTGACTGTTGATTTTTGTTTCATTCATTATGCTTCTTTCTTTAAACGTTTTCTAGCAAGTCTTTTTCATGTTTTATTGTTTTTGTTATGCTTTTTTATCTGTTTTATTTGTCTGCTTTCTTGTTCTTGATTCTGTTTTTTCTTCGTTTTGTTTGCTTTTGTAATTTTTCTTTTTCATTTTCTGTGTTATAAATAAGGTCAATACTTGTCATTCTATTTTCTATTTGTGACTTTAAAATAAAATAAAAAAAACTTGAAAAAGAACAAAAACACTATTCCCCTTCCCCCTCCAAATTTTGTTTGTTACCACAAAGATTCTGTGAGAAATATGTTATGGTTATTGATAAACTGGGTACCTGAAGTAAAAGTAAAAGACTATGCTAACGTATCATGAAGCTCAGTGACAGTGCTATCTTGACCTGTCTCCATGTTCCCAGTTTTGAGAAATGACCGGCCGAATGTGTTGACTTCCTTGCAAAACATATGGATACAGAACAAATTCATTTCCATTACCGCACATCATGGGGCGCTATCGCACATCATGGGACACTATCGTGATGTATTTACCGTATGTCATATAAATATGGACGTATTTTACCCCTCCCACATATGGAAACATTTATGTATAACAAGAGCACAACCGGAGATAGCATAAGATTGCATTTGAGCACGCGATATAAATATAACACAATTGATTCTAGAACAACGGTGAGAAAAGGATACGGCAGACGGAGTACCCACACGCCGTCTGGCGGCAGTTCCAAAGGTACGTCCAAGCCCGGGTAGAATTGGGGACAGGGATGAGGGTTGGGCTGAACGATGGGCCTGGAAAGCACGCGCACCATGGGGCAATTGGCCGAATCTTTGGGGGTCACGATAAACACTCGCATCATCTGGGCCATGCATCCTTTGGGTTGCCTGTAAGAAGACCACAATGCCAATATGAAGAGAACAATTTCGACAGTTAATTTTTTTTTTTTTTGCATCTACTAGAGAAATAGTCACTTGGATTATCTAGTGGATGTTCCTTTTAATTTTAATGAAGGAATGGAATCAGATTTGTTCAAATATTGATGAGAACAAGGACGCCTGTGAAAAAATCCACTCGTTCGATATTGTTGTCAAACTCAGATACACAGAGGGTGTGAGTGTGAGGATGTTTATACAAGCTCTTACAGTTACAGCATGATGAAACCAACGCTTACTCTGTGTGACTCTATCAACTTACTTGCAATGGCAGAGTGTGTACAGTGGCATGTCCATGTGAACCAAGCGGCCAGCATTGTCCTAGGCAACAAAAACGTGGGGCGGGGGGGGGGGGAGTCAAATAGATGCAACTTATAATCTTATATTTCAACTTCATAGCTTAACTAAACCAAAAAAGAATATCATCAAATACAAACAGTAGATTTAATATTAATACCGTTACTAGTTTTATTTTTAATAGCATGTTTGTGGTGTATGAAACGCACAACAATTTAAAGGTCTATAGATGATTCAGAAAATTGTTAAAATGAAACTCTTATCTAACACCATTTTGATGATAGAAACGGCTCACACTGACGACTCCTGAATGCAATCTTATAGTAGCAAAGGTGATAAACCACATTTGTCGTTTTCACCTTTGACTTCACTCCATTGTTGCTCCTTTGTATTATTTCTTATGGTAGCAACCAGTCCCAACAAAATCATGAGCTTTAAATAACCAAAGCACAAGCTTACCTTGACAGTGCTATTGGCGGACACTTTGATAATCTTGTCTGGCCCACTGCAGAAAAAGCGATGGCCCCTGGGGCATTCATACTCCATGCCAAGGTAGACTCGCACTGTTGTCTGACTCTCTGATGACTCCATGGAGGCTTTGAAAGGAGAACGGACATTTTTCATGATAAAAACCAAACATTATTTACTTATGGTAATTCATTGAAATTCTATTTCTCATTGAGGTTGCAGTACAGTAAATTCTATTTCTCATTGAGGTTGCAGTACAGTAAATTCTATTTCTCATCGAGGTTGCAGTACAGTAAATTCTATTTCTCATTGAGGTTGCAGTACAGTAAATTCTATTTCTCATCGAGGTTGCAGTACAGTAAATTCTATTTCTCATTGAGGTTGCAGTACAGTAAATTCTATTTCTCATTGAGGTTGCAGTACAGTAAATTCTATTTCTGAGGTTGCAGTACAGTAAATTCTATTTCTCATTGAGGTTGCAGTAAAGTAAATTCTGTTTCTCATTGAAGTTGCAGTACAGTAAATTCTGTACGTTGTTACTACGAGTGTAGGGCAAAGAGGAGTAGAGTCTTGACTTTTCTAGGCATACCCGGTACTGCAAAGTGTGGTAGTTATATTATATATACTTTCGACAAATCTGAATAGATTTCTCTGCAAGGTCAAGAAAAGGACCAGAAAAGAAAACCACCACTTTGACTTGGGGATTAAACTCGGGTCACATGCATGGCAGTCAGACACTCTACCACCTGAGCTGCTGATCCCTCATTGGTTGCCACCAGCAAGGACAACGTTTAAATGACAATTGCAACGTTTCTATGATGTTAAGCAATCAAAGTAGAAAGTGAGCAGAGTCCAAAAGAGAACAGAAGAGTGGACTGACTGACAAGACACATATCAGATACTGGTAACCTTATTAATCTGTGTAACTCAGGACACGTCTGCCCACCCCTCTCCCCCTCCCGCCTATCTCCAAAACCAGCCACACCATATTCTCTTCCCCAACTTCACCCTTCTCTCCTGATTGAATAACTTGGCAAAGACTTCAATGGGGTTTCATTGGATGACACAGCCATAGCTTTCTGCCCTACCTTTCTTTAAGAAGGCCAGGGGAAAGTGTATGTATGTAAGTGTGTAAGTATATTTTGGTCTCTCTCTCTCTCTCTCTCTCTCTCTCTCTCTCTCTCTCTCTCTCTCTCTCTCTCTCTCTCTCTCTCTCTCTCTCTCTCTCTCTCTCTCTCTCCCTCCCTCTGTGGGTAAAATAAGGGGGGTGGAGAGGTATGGAAGTCCAGATTCTCTGAAATGAAAACTTCCCAAAGTTTGTGTAAAAAAAAAAAAGACAACATCTATAAACGTCACCTTTAGAGAGCTTCCTCAGTTGTCTTTTCTTTCCACTGCCAAACGTCTCAGAGACACTCGGCCATTTGTCCTGCTCCTTTTTTACCGGAATGTCCCATGGCAGGAGGAAACTGCTGCCTGGGAGAAATCCTGTCAAATCTAAACCTGCAAATCATGTAAAAAAAAAAAAAAAAACACCCAAAAATGTGACAATGTCAATGGTTCTTGTTCATGTCAAATATTTGTTTTCAACAAGTAAAACATAACGTTTTTAAAAATAATGTAACAAATTATTTTTGTGTGAATTTTAGAATGACAGATTATCTATACTAAATAAGAGAATTCAATAAATTTTCAAACCACAAAATCTTAAATTATATTAGACATGATAAAACTTGCAACACATGGATAGTTACAGAAGATCATTGATTCTGTAGGTAAGTACAAGAGGAAGTATCTCCATGAAAAAAAGAAGAAAACAAACAACCCAGTGGTATTATATAAACAGAGTGGACAGGGTTGGGGGGGGGGGGGACAGTTTTTAACACAGTATTTCACCCTACTTTGAGCTAAAGTTGTGCAACTTTGACAACAAAGAAAATCACAACTTCGTCGTCAACTTATTTTGTTTATTTCATTTCCTTCACCATATCTGGTGATCTCAGTGTGAATTTAGAGGAAACGCAAGATGAAAGATAAGTGAAAGACTGAAAGGAAAGAAATAGGACCTACCAGCAACACCTGCCAACCGCCCATTCATCTTGGCCTACAAGCATTCTACAAGCATTAGAAAAGAAAGTGTTGTGGGCAAATTGAACAGAGACAAAATCAGGAACACTGCTATTGGAAAATGAATGCAGACGGAATGATGGCACAGATGCAGAAACCCAGCTTAGTTAACCTGACTATGTTAAGAGACTGAAAGATAGGATGATTGCTAAAAAATCCTTTGACAAAAAAATGCAAGACACAAAACCAAAAGGAATAGATCTATCCTGACAAAAAGTGAGAGGAAGGCATGCCAGAGGCACTAAAGAAAAATACTTAAAATAGATATTTATGTCTACCACTCATCTTCATGAAACGAAACAAAAGTGTCAGAACAAAACAGCATGACAAATATTGTCCATGAAAATGCACTGCCTTACACCAAAGGGTTGAAATGGAAAAACACACACCAACCCTCACTGTGGCAGTAAAACTGAACCCATGGCGGCCCCCCACGAAAGCAGCAATAAAACCATTACATAATTTTATGAAACCCTTTGAGGTCTTTAATGAAACCCTTTGAGGTCTTTAATGAAACTCTTTGAGGTCTTTAACGAAACCCTTTGAGGTCTTTAATAAAACCCTTTGTGGTCTTTAACGAAACCCTTTGAGGTCTTTAATGAAACCCTTTGAGGTCTTTAATGAAACCCTTTGAGGTCTTTAAAAAAATTCATATGGACATTATTATTTCCATTATCTGCATCAACCTTTGTTAAGATTTTAATTTTCATTAAATCAGCCTAAGATGACATAATGCACGAGCCTTTCACATGATCACATGCAAATAGCTTTTAACCATACATACCCATGATGTGCGAGTATAAACCGGCAGGTCCAAGACGACAGAGCGAGAAAGAGGAAAACCTCGGCAGAAGGCCAAGTGGGGAATTGGAGTGGATCATGCTACACAGATATTCCGTCGTGCTGATCTGTCGTGGAAGTGCACCTCTGTCTGAAATAGTTGGGCATCACTCTTTAAACTCTTGAAAAATGGTCATTAATAATACCATAATGTCAAAACAGTGACATAATAGGACAACATCGAGCGTAAGAAGAAACAGAAATTTATGCAAAACGATTGGGTTACACTGAAAGGACATTCCAAGTCATGAAAGGCCTTGTATGAAATGACAATTTATGCACCATGTTTATAACTCCAAGAATCCAGGAGAAATAGTTTGATGTGTTCAGAAGAAATCTACAACAAAAAAAGGGGGGCATAATTTACGATAGGAATAAGACAACAATACCATGAAACATCTAATACAATCAAAGTAAATGTGAACAAATCCTTCTCCCCCCTTCCCCTTATCCAGCTATATTCAATCTTGGCTTATATTTATATGTCCTACTTTCATCATGGGCTGTCAAAAGTAGACGATAAATGGACTCAATCAAACAATAATGACTCTTTCCACCTATAATACATTTTCACAAGGAAGCTGGGGAAACTTAGGCGCTTCTCATGAGAATAGATTAAAAAAAACATTAAATTGTAGGACCAATTTGTTTACCATGCCAAATGGATTAAGAGCGTTATACAAATGACTTATTATTACATTGTATTACTATTACCTTTCTCAAGGCAATCGATCTCATGAGATTTTGGCGTAAAGTTCTTCCTTTCCACCTTCTGATCCAGTTGCGAAATGCAAGGGAGAGACTTGTCATCCTGGGTCTGGCTCAACCTTAGCGGCAGTTCAACAGGCGTGGTATTTGTTTGACCTTGACATTGTGTGAAACAAAGGCAATTCAATTACAGTCTTTAAACTGTTGAAGGAAAGACTTTACACTCATTGACATTTGTTTCAGAGTTGAATGGTCGGAGAAGGGTCACTGGTCAAGCCAGATCCTGGGAGAGGACTCTAGTATCCATCTTACCTTGAAGATAACCTTTGCTACCAGTAAAGACAAAAGTCCTGCAGCGTGTATGAAAATGTGACGATGGTTGTCTTCCCTGGCATGAATTCGTGCTACATGAAAATTTGACATGCCACCTTAAAGTTCCTTCAAGGCCATTATGGCTTATAGAGCCGGACCTTATCCAGGTTTCTGTAGCCAGAAGCAGAATAGGTGACAATAATCCCTCCGTGGACAGGACACTATCCTGACGTAGGTTTTTACACCCAAGCTAGTGCTTGTACCCATTTGCACCTGGCTTGAGTGGGGATATGCAAGTGTCTTTCCAAAGGAACACAACGTCGGACCTAGCTTTGCTAGGATACGAACCTGGGACCTCATGTTCCCAAGTACGCCTGCCTAATCACTCACACATTGACGACACTCACCATAACTTGAAGGTATGAATGCAATGTGAAGAAATTCCATCAAGTAAATATACATTAGTACATTGTACTGATAATTGAATTCTGACATTTTTGATGCACCGACTTATATACAGTCATGTCTCGATAGTCCGGACTTCGATAATCCGGATATCTCGATAATCCAAACAGATGAGCTGGGACAGATTTCTTTTTCTTTATTTGTACCCGATAATCCAGAAATTTCGGATCCAAACACCTTTTTTGGAACAAGCCATCACAATATAGAGAGATTATGCATCAATAATCCGAACACTCAACTGTTCGATATAGTCTAACCAATCCGTTAACAGTCCATCATAGCCACCCGACTCGACTTTCCTATAGACAATTCAGTACCATTTAGCAACTTTCTCTGTCTCTGACTGTCCTTTCTTTTTCTTCTTCTGGCGTGGTGTAAATTGTGTGTAAGCGAGAAATCTGAGGCATAAGTCAGAAAAAGTCAGAGAAAGAGGGGGTGGGGAGAGAGAAAGAGGGGGTGGGGGGAGAGAGAGAGAGAGAGAGAGAGAGGAGAGAGAGAGAGAGAGAGAGAGAGGGAGAGAGAGAGAGGAGGGAGAGGAGGAGGAGGGAGAGAGAGAGAGAGAGAGAGAGAGAGAGAGAGAGAGAGAGAGAGAGAGAGAAGAGAGAGAGAGAGAGAGAGAGAGAGAGAGAGAGAGAGAGAGAAAGAGAAAGAGAGAAAGAGTTCTGGTCAGCCATAAACAGCATCGTTGTACTCTGTACCCCGTAAAATGCACCAGGCCTTCATCACTGTAAGTTCTGAGGGCTTTCGCTGATTCAAAATGCGTCCCTTTGATCAGTGATTTGATAATCCGGATGTCTCGATAATCTGGACAAATTGCTTGGAACCGAGGTGTTCGAATTATCGAGACGCGACTGTACAAAGCGGTTCTGTCTTTTCCTTTGCTCCTGCTTTAAATAGCACCTCAACAATTCTATGAAGCTACATCTCCCAATGTATGTACTTCCACATGATATGTACGCAATTCATTTTTTATTAACAATTTAAGCATTGGTGCCATATCGTTCACAGATTTCAAATAAATGTTCATACCGACAATAACATTTTCATCATTATCACAATCGACAGTAGTGAACGCTGCATTTCAAATGTCTGTAAAAGTGACTTAAACAAGACTCAGTGGTCTCCAGTCGTATATGATTATGGAACATCTACACGAGTCACTGAATCCTCCCCACTACATGTTTAAACTATCAGCAGTTTTTATATTCACCGAGACTGAGAGCAAGGCTTAGCTCCGACTGCGTGGCGTAGGCGTCTCCTTCATGGCCATCTGGCAAGTGTTGCTGTTGTTGTTGGCCCGCCTGCACAGGAACAGAGTGAGGCGGCACAACCGTTTCGATGGCGCAAGCTTCCGGTGTCGTGGGAGTGAACACAGGGAGCTGAATGTGCTCTAAATGACCACAGCACGTCTCTTCCAGGATTTGATAAAATTCGTAATTTGCATACTGCAAATAATTACAAGAGAAAATAGGGAAGCATTTTTAAAAATTCATTCTTATAATATTATATATGTCCATTATAAATTAATCAAAACTCACAAAAAAAAATTAAAGAGTGTATGGAACTTCTCTCACAATTGATTTTTTCCTTATAATTCTTTTCTGTTTGTTTCACCTTTGTCACATTCAAAATAGCCCCTATCTTATGTCTGTCTATGGATAAAATGCATGTGATACCAAATATGTCATGAGCTTTGAAGGCTCAAATGATGAAAGTAAAGTAAAGTAAAGTTCTTTCAAGGTCATTATAACCCAGAGCCGGAGCGTATCCCGGTTTCTATAGCGTGAGGCGGAATAAGTGATAATTATCATCTCCTGGACAGGATGCTAGCTTAACGCAGGTTTTTAGTCCCAAGCTAGTGCTTATACCCATTTTGCACCTGGGTCGAGTGAGGAAAATGCGTGTTAAGTGTTTTTCCCAAGGAACACAACGTAGGGTCTGGCTTTGCCAGGATTCGAACCTGGGACTTCATGATCCCCAGTCTGGCAGCCTGACTACTCGGCCACCGACACCACACTCAAATGATGAAGCAAACATAATATCTTTTTTCCCTCTGTATAAAACAGACAAGAAGCCACGAAGTCAAAGGTGACAAATGACAATAAATGACAAAAACTCCATGGAACATTCTGTTTTCACTTTTTCTCTGTTATGTTACGTGTTAATAATACCATACAGAAGAATAAACACATGATTTCAATTCTCAAAATTCTTCCCCAAAATCACCAAAAATGAACCACCTCAAAGATTAGAAATGTTTGGAAGGGCTGTGAAGAACCGACAGGAACCAGAGAAGCTTGCACAACCAAGACACAAGTTTGTAGCCTGTGGTGTTGCATCTGCCACTGACTTGTACACTCAAAGAGAGAGAAAGAAAAAGAAAAGAGAGAGAGAGGGACGGGGGAAGAGGAGGGAGGGAGGAGAGAGAGAGAGCGAGGGGAAAGAGAGAGAGAGAGAGAGAGAAAGAGGGAGAGAAAGAGACAGACAGAAACAGACAAAGAAACAGAGACAGACAGATACAGACAAAGAAAGACACAGAGACAAGTCGAGTTTGTTACCTTATGGTTAAATGGATCGTCCTTATCAGCCTGACTCCTGCCACAGTTGCAGGTTGACTTGGTTTTCAGCCCACTGGTGTGTTCAGCTGTCCGTACATCAGCTGTTGAAACACTCTCTTCACTTGGAAGGCGATGAATCTATCATTGAAATAAAGCCAAGCATTATGTCACACTGAGTGCAATATAAATTATGATACAGTGAAACCTCTCTAATCTAATATATATATATAGAGAGAGAGAGAGAGAGAGAGAGAGAGAGAGAGCGAGAGAGAGCGAGATAGAGATAGAGAGAGAGAGAGAGAGATAGAGAGCTGAGATAGAGAGAGAGAGAGAGAGAGAGAGAGAGAGAGAGAGAGAGAGAGAGAGAGAGAGAGAGAGAGAGAGAGAGAGAGAGAGAGAGAGAGAGAGAGAGAGAGAGAGAAATTTCGAGGGTAAGGGGAGGCTAAGCAGCAAATGATTGTCATAACCAATTTATCTAGTCTCTTCACTGAATGTGATAGCAAGATGGTGTCATATGAACATCGTAGATATTTTATTTCATATCCATGCATGTCCACTTCATCAAAACCCTCTATATTTCCATATACTCGTCTCATGATGGATTCTGCATATATGTTAAATAGACATGGCAATAACATACAGCTCTGTTCAACTCCTAGTTCAACCGGAAACCATTCTGTTGTGCCACAATTGGTTCAAACTGCTGACTGTTGTCCTGTATATAGTTCTTTGATGAGGCTCATTTCTATCATTATGAATTCCATTTCATTTAAAATGTCCCACAGTTTATGGTGTGAAACACTATCGAATGCCTTTGAATAATCAATAAAACTCATAGACAAGTTTTGATTGTATTCTCTGCATTTCTGAATGATCATTCTGATATTGAAAAACAAAGCAGCAAAACTAGAGATCATACAACGCTGCATTTCCCCTACAGCAATATATGAATGTGAGACGTGGACATTGGACAAGAAAATTAAATTGTTAAATTCATTCAAAATGATATGCTGCAAAACAATGCTTAGAATTTCATGGACTGAAAAAAGAGCCAACACATCCATAAGAAAAGAGTTGCAGGTAAAGGAAGGGTGGCTGGAACTGTTTGTCAGAGGTCAAAAGCTGAAATGCGTTGGCCACATCAAATGACATGAAGGTACAGGAGGGTACAATGAGCGGATAAGTAAAACAGAGCAAAGCCACGCAGAAGATGGGAGAAAGATATAGAGGAAGCATTTGGAAAAACAATAACAGAGACAGGAAGAATGGCATAGGATTGTGAGACATTCAGAGGTGCTGTCAGGGATACAACGTTCAATGGGATATGCAGTTGATGATATTCAATGTGAACTTTCTCTTCAGCGATAACTCTCTATCCTCTATAAAAAAAATTTAAAACAGAAAGTTTCATGCATGGTTTACACTTTGAAAAAGATTTTTTTTCTGTAAATAATTTCCCCAAATTCACCTCGATAAAATTGGTCAGATAGAGTCACTTGGCATTCAAACATAATGTCATCATACATTCTATGTCAATCAACCTAAAACATATTATGGTTGTTGATAAACAGTAACATCATTTATGATGAACATTTTATGATGAACATTTGTCTTACTGGCATGGTGCACAAATTGCCTGTGAGGGAAATGACCTCGCACCGCTGGTGTCCTGCCTTCCAAAAGGCATCACACCACTGCTCTAGACGGTGTAGGTATTTGTCATAGGCAGGCCCACGGGCGAACTGAGAGAAGACGTTCTTCGCCTTGGAAAGCTGTGGAAGGAAGAAACAATTAGGGATAACTTTCATAATGGCATACAGTCAACGTTCCTGTTTTCTATGCGGTAAAGCAATTTGTAGACCTAAAAATTTACACACACGCACACACACACACACACATAGAAATAGTTCAAGATAATGCATGACAACAACAAAATAGAGAAGAAGAAAAAAAAAGAAATGCCCCGTACATTATTCTAAAATGAAGATACGTTAAGTTAGTTGAATAGCTGGCACAATTTAAAATGTTTAAAAAAAGAATAAAACAAAACAATTTATGACCTCAGTAGACTCAACAATCGAGAATAGAATCTTGCATACAAATACGTGACAGATATTCAGTGGCAAGCACACAATGCAACAGTTAAAACGTTAACGATTTCTTTTCATGCTCACATCACGAGAGATAACCCTTCTCCAGTAGATAAAAGAGACAAACAGTGAGGCAAGGGGTAGGTCGGAAGTGAAGGCAATGACACAAGATAACATGAAAGCCCCATAGGAACAAAGACGAGACAAACTCAAGGAATAGTCGGAAAAAAAATACTGACCACCATGGGGATCGAACCTCTGCGTCGGCACCCATCGCCTTGCCATAAAAAGAAAACGTGCTACCAACTGAGTTAACGCAGAGGTCGCGGGTTTGATTCCCATGGTGGCCAGGATTTTTTCTGATTTTTCCTTGTATTTGTTTACGTCTTTGTTACTATGGGGCTTTCATGTTATCTTTGTGTCATTGCATTCTCAGTAATAATTTGTTTGACAACGTGTTTTGACTATTTTTTGTTGTTGTGATGGAACAAATAGGGGAGATAGCTAGCGCCTCAAAGAATAGATTATTCAAGACTAGACAATATTTTGTTGCTGTTTACCAGCAACCTGACCCAAATTAGCAATTAAAAAGAGACGGCACGACATCTTTTAACATATTATTCTGCATAACTACACAACAAGTAAAATCTTAAAATATCCCTGCTTCACAATATGCAAACTGAAACATTAAAAAAATCTAGAAAAATCTACCCTGAGCTAGAAGACTTACTCGGTTTTTGTGAAAGGAATTAATATAAAACTCTGGGAGGTCTTGCTGGTAAGCACTCTCTGCTGAGGTCATGACCTTCTGACAACGGCTGCACACATGAAACAATAAAGAAACTGATATTTATCTAAGACACAACACAAGTGTAACAGATGCAAAAATGTTTTGTCTTCTCATAAAAGGTGAAAGCCATACCACACTGAGTTGCTAAACTTTATGTGTAATATTGACTCTTTTCACCTTTCTCTTCTCATAAAAGGTAAAAGCCATACCACACTGAGTTGCTCGCTTTATGTGTAATATTGACTCTTTTCACCTTTCTCTTCTCATAAAAGGTAAAAGCCATACCACACTGAGTTGCTCGCTTTATGTGTAATATTGACTCTTTTCACCTTTCTCTTCTCATAAAAGGTAAAAGCCATACCACACTGAGTTGCTCGCTTTATGTGTAATATTGACTCTTTTCACCTTTCTCTTCTCATAAAAGGTAAAAGCCATACCACACTGACACTGAGTTGCTCGCTTTATGTGTAATATTGACTTTTTTCACCTTTCTCTTCTCATAAAAGGTAAAAGCCATACCACACTGAGTTGCTCAGTGTAATATTGACTTTTTTCACCTTTCTCTTCTTTCTTAGCAATTTATCAAAAGAGTGGTAGCATAATATAATGGCTATGTTAAGGAATAGCTCAACCTTACTATGATCAGCACATATTATGAAGAAGATGGAAAAAGAAGATGGAAAAAGAAGAAGAAAAAAACAATATACAAGAACAAGATATTAACTATAAAATGCTACCACTCACTTTTCAGAAAACCTCATGCTTATGTCCAGTGTTGATGTCAATCCGCAGACATATTGGGGGCAAACTGGACCACTGTCACTGTCCTTGTTTGAAAGGAAAAAGTCATAAATATTGCTGACTGCTTTCAACCACGTGCCTAAATCAGGGACCTGGGGAAAAGACAATGAACAAAATCAAAAAGTAAAATCCACAGTAGAAGGATAGCATCTACGTGACAAATTCAAACAGTTTTTGCTCATCGCCTGTAAGAACACCCTTGTAAGAACACATTGGATAAAAGAGCACTTTTTCACTCAATGGAACTGTTTCTATTTAATTTCATTAGGCATAAGAACGCTGCTTCTGTTGTAAGAAGGCTTAGCAGATGAACAGGTGAAATTTTAATCTCAAAAGTTGATGGGGTGGGGCGTTAAATAAGACTTTGTATGTTTGTGAGACAGATGAATCAGTCTGTGCTCTGGTTATCATCATAAAATCTAAAAGACTCAGATGAATCCAGTATCATCATAAAATCTAAAAGCGTGACAAATATGAACTGACTGGCGCTCATACAGTTTGTCCATGAGATGAGTCGATGCCAAGGTGGGAGGTTATAGAATATTACAGTACATTAGGTCTTGATGCAATATTACAGCTTGGTCAACATTAGATATATATGAAGCCATACCACTAAATTGCTCGTTTTATCTATAATATTGACCTTCGCTAACTCTGAGCATAGTAAACTTAGGAGCACTGTATTTTGGTCCACAACGTTTCATCTGTAGATTTCAAACAACCAGCTTAAGATTCTCATCGAATTAACTTTTGGATCAAAACAGTATTTGAATTTACTGAGGAAAACAAAAGATTGTTTATATGTGATCACGAAAACTTGTTGTTCTTACGAATTCATTGATTTCTAATTTCTAGTCATTACAGTAAAAAAGCCTGCGTAACCTCAGTGTCAAGAATTGGCTGTGTCAAATAATCATACTTGACATTACCCCTACCTGGCACAGTGGTCTCTGAGTAGTCAAAGTTCAAGCGACCCAGCTTTATTATTATAAAGATAAATCATAATCAACCATTGTCTTTAGGCATTTGCTTGTACAGGGTGTCCAATAAAAAGTCAACTGAAAATTTCCTACCTCAACAGGAAAAATCCTACCTAGGAAATTAAATACTCTCCCAACGCTAGAAACGGAGAACAGCGTAAATATTTCCAATTTCAACGCATCATTATAAATTGTCAATTCAAATCATAAATGAATGACTTTCTAGTGCATCTCAATGAAATGAAAAGTAAACACACATTTCTTTAATGTTTCACTTTGGAATAATAAAATTTCAGCATTTTTCTACAGGGTCCCCTCCCGACACATTTCTGAATTTTAAAAAATAATATGATAGCTGATAGTAGTGATAGATCTACCCCTATCATTTCATAAAACATGCAAACAGTGCAAAAATGAAAAATAAGTCAAACACAAGAGTGACAAAAGCATAGCCTAAACACACACACAAATACTAGGGTGACAATAGCATAGGCCTAAACACACACGCGAATACTTACCCAGTCTACCAAGAAGAAAATAAGGTATGGAAGGCTTTTTCTGTAAATCATAATCAACAATTGTCTCTAGGCTTGTAGGACATAAATCATAATCAACCATTGTCTCTGGGCTCTTGCTTGTAGGACATAAATCAATAAGACGAAGAGACACCCCACACGGACAGAAATACATTTTTTAATTGATTCACCGTACCACAAAGAAAGGCTCAATCCCATGTCTTCCAATGTTATCGTTGATAGTTTCTGTGAAAACCATTTCTATGTGCTGCCAAAGAAACTCCTTCAGGCTCTGCTCTTGGTTTCTTTGACCCCCTGAAAAAGGCGAACAGGAAGCGGTGGAGGAGAAGAAAAACGACGCCTGCCCCTTGGTGCAATTCAGTTGGTGAGTCGTATTTCTCAGCGGTGAGGATCTCAAAGACGGGGTCAGCGATGGCAGAGCTTCTGGCACAGCGGCGTTGACTCGCATTCTGCGACTGGCACTGTATGGCTTGGCTTTGGCATTTGGTTGGCAGTGGTTGGGAAAGTTGGCACTCTGAGAGATTCTAGAAAGGGAATGCGAAAAAGAAAAAAAACAATCCAAAAAAAAACCCATACTACATTTAACAGAAGTAGAAAGTACAAGGGGTAGAGACAATCAAATCCATGTGATTGTCAAAGCTGTAACTCAAGTTTAAAAATTTAAGGTAGAAGTGTTGAAGATCTGACACACTTTAGATTTACTAACACTCATTTAGTTTACCTACATTCTTTTTGGTTTACCAAACACTCTGTTTATTTAACCATTTAGATTTATGCTAACACTCATTTAGCTTTACCTACACTCTTTTGGTTTACCAAACACTCTGTTTAATTTAACCACACTGTTAGATTTACTAACACTCATTTAGCTTTACCTACACTCTTTTTGGTTTACCAAACACTCTGTTTAATTTAACCACACTGTTAGATTTACTAACACTCATTTAGCTTTACCTACACTCTTTTTGGTTTACCAAACACTCTGTTTAATTTAACCACACTGTTAGATTTACTAACACTCATTTAGCTTTACCTACACTCTTTTTGGTTTACCAAACACTCTGTTTAATTTAACCACACTGTTAGATTTACTAACACTCATTTAGCTTTACCTACACTCTTTTTGGTTTACCAAACACTCTGTTTAATTTAACCACACTGTTAGATTTACTAACACTCATTTAGCTTTACCTACACTCTTTTTGGTTTACCAAACACTCTGTTTAATTTAACCACACTATTAGATTTTCAACCACTAACACTCAACCTACACTCTTTTTGGTTTACCAAACACTCTGTTTAATTTAACATTTAGATTTACTAACACTCATTTAGCTTTACCTACACTCTTTTTGGTTTACCAAACACTTTACCACACTGTTAGATTTACTAACACTCATTTAGCTTTACCTACACTCTTTTTGGTTTACCAAACACTCTTTTCATTTAACCACACTATTAGATTTACCAACACTCATTTAGCTTTACCTACACTCTTTTGGTTTACCAACACTCTGTTTAATTCAACCACACTATTAGATTTACTAACACTCATTTAAATTTACACACACTCTTAGATTTTGACCACCATTCATTTAGATTTACAAACACTCCTTTAGCTCTACCATAAATTTGCTCTATTAATGATGGGATTACATAAATAATAAAGAAAAGAAAACAACTTTTTTTTATCATTATTATCAATTACTTCAAAAGGATAATTTAAAGAAGATTATACATACAGCTGCCGTTGAGGACGGGCCTTTAGGGAAAAATCTTGGTTTTGAAAACGGGCATTTAGTGGGGCAGTTTATATACAAGAAAATCAGTTTAATTGAGATTGCGGGCTTTTAAGAGATATGGGTATTATGGTGGTGGGCATTTACGCAGTACCTACTGTAGTAAAAAAATAAATCTCACAAAATATATTCTTCAGACACATTTCATTGCTGTCAGATGGAATAATTATAGAGACCCTCACTCCATAAATCACATTCTCCAGATTATTGCAATTCAAAGATCACATAATTGAGAGAAGATGTATTCTCTATAATGGATATTCTGACATCATAAGACCTACGTAAAATACCTTCTTTAGCATGACAACATTTATTTTTGATCTGGGTCAAGACAAAGTCCACGGGATCCCATACGTCATTTCTGCGACCTTGTATGTAGACATAGGGTTGGTTGATTGGTACAGAAAACAAAGAGTTATTTCTGTAAGGAAAAGTAATAAAAAAATCAGGATAGAAAGACTTATACACTTGACAGCAAAATTAAAATGTTTCAATAAAAGCTTCATATCATGCTCGTAAAAGTATAAAACAAACTAACATATTAAGAATCTTAACTTGCATACATCCAAACACTCTGACAATACAAATACAAATAGTCTGGCACATACAGATTTTATATAAATTCGTAAATTGTCTCGATGTCTTTATCATCCTAGGGAGAAAATAAATAAATGTCAATTACAAAATCTGTCTATGCGGTTAAACTTTCTAAGTTGACTAACACAAAACGACCCTCAGTGGAGATAAAAAAAACTTTATTTTTCTCAAGTCGCACATCCCTTTAGGCAAGAATGATAAAAGTCATTACCTGAAGTATGTTTATTTCAGTTTGTTTCCTACGCCTCTGACACATCATACCGTCCATCCCTCGAATCATCTGTCTCTTTTCCTTTCATTTATTCCTGCTTACCATATACACTCTCTCTCTCTCTCTCTCTCTCTCTCTCTTCTCTCTTCTCTCTCTCTCTCTCTCTCTCTCTCTCTCTCTCTCTCTCTCTCTCTCTCTCTCTCTCTCTCTCTCTCTCTCTCTCTCTCTCTCTCTCTCTCTCTCTCTCTTTCTTAACTCTCCCAAATTCATTCACACAAGCCATTCTCATTTGAGTTATAAAGAGTACGATATGGAAATAATTTGTAACAGAGTATACATACGATATGTTAGTGATCGCTCTTGTTTTCCTCAAGATTCTGAATATCATGTTTTCAAGTGATATTTGAAGCTTCTTCATTGGTGGGTATTTCTAGAGTAAACGGAATTTTAAAAAATACAAAATATGAATTTTGGTGGCAACAGAATACAGAAATGGGACATAAATAAAATTGCATCTCGTGCCAAAACATTCAAAATTTAAGATAAAACTCCCCACCCCCCCCTCTCACACCCACCCACATAAAACACATCAATATACGTCTGTCTGTCTCTCTCTGTGCCACACATATATGCCCACTCTCTCTTTCTTTCTCTTCTGTGTATCTGTTCATTTGCCCCAGTCTTCCTCTGCACATCAAGTGCATCCCAAAAAAAGAAAATCAAATGATATAAGAAAGGATCAAAGACGTTCGTGTTAGGAGCATAATGATAATCAATAATAGCAAACGCTTCCTGCACAAATGTTCAACCCATTCACACACACAACAAATCCTTCATCCAACCTTTGAAGACTTTGGTACTCCTCCATCAGGTTCTTCTGGCTGCACATCAACAGCCGGGGTCTCAAAGAGGTAGAGCATGCGGGGGGTGCACAGACGTCCAAAGTGAGCCCAGTCTTTGGACACCCCAGGGACAGTTGAAAGGACATCACACACCTGATGTTCAATCTTCAACCTGATCAATAAATATTTCAAAAGAAAAAAACAACACCAATAATAGCAGATGCTTTTAAGCAGACAGAGCTCTATAATCTTGACACTTTGCATCATTTCTCATACACAACAAAAGCTGTGTTCAAGAATAAGCCATATTATTTTCTTCCTCTTTTTTTTCTTCAAAGCAACTGACTGATTCAATTTTTAAATGGTTAATCCAATTCTTTAATTTTTAAATGGTTAATCCAATTTTGATTTTCAAAGTGATGTAATTCATTCTGGTTTTTAAGTCTTCAGTGCTCTTGTTGAGTTAAATCTTGGTTGGCAATTTGTTCCGTAGCCTTACTATACTAGGGTAAAATTAAGGAAATGACATTACATAATATCAAAACCCCAGAGAAACAAAGACGAGACAAATACGAGGAATAAACAGAAAAAATCTTTCCCACCATGGGGATCGAACCCGTGACCTCTGTGCTGGCACCCATCGCCTCACCATAAAAAGAGTGCTACCAACCGAGCTAACTACGCTACTTAGGGTAAAATCAGGGTAGGCGACAATCAATATTTGAAGACAGGGACAGAGTATGTGTTTGACAGCCTGACCTAGCGGTCCTTGTACTCTGTTTAAGCTGACCTAACGGGAGAAACAGTTGACCATTCATATTCAGTATTTACGTACATTAAAAAGTTATCAATTGGAGATTTATCGATTCAAATCTTGTGTGTACTTGACTTATAGTCAGGAGACTTTATTTTTCTATCTATTTATAACTAGGTTTGCCATACACACATACATCCTAAAATAAAACATTGATAAAAAGATTGACATTGATGATGAAAAACTTGTCGTATTTTGTCTTAGTTTCTTGAAAGTGAGGTAATTCATTTCTTAAACATGCTAGGATGCTTTAATTTTTCCTGTTTAGCTGAATATGTCCATCTGCCTGTAACAATTTTTTTTTTAAAAGTCATCATTTAAAAAATGTCCATTTAAAAGCAAAAAACAAAAGAAAAACCTTTGAATAGTCACAACGTTACCTGATTGACTCCAGTGTATGAAAGAGCCTGAGGTAACTCATATCAAAGGTAGAACCAGGATGACAAAGCTAATGACAGAAACATTGAATGAGAGAAAATTTCAATGAGAGAATGGAATTCATGTGAAGATACTGTAACATAAGACGGCTGGTTATACTTCTTTCATAAAGTTCTTTTCCTCCATGTCATCATTTGTTTTTTCACATTTTAGAGAGACATAACATGGCAGTGCCAGGGAGAAACTGACGGTTTACCTTCTGAAGGGATGTTACTCAAACAATATGCAAGTGTTTTATGAAGTTATGTCCCTTAGATAAGATAATAAAGCCATTGAAACATGTCATGACACAAGCCCGTAAATTCTACACACACAAGGCAAATGGCATATATAGCATGCACACAATAAAGCCATTGAAACATGTCATGACACAAGCCTGTAAATTCTACACGCACAAGGCACATGGCACAGATAGCATGCACACACTAGCCCATAGGATTTATGGGCAAATGGCATAGATAGCATGCACGCACTGGCCCATAGGATTTATGGGCACATGGCATAGATAGCATGCACACACTGGCCCATAGGATTTATGGGCACATGGCATAGATAGCATGCACACACTGGCCCATAGGATTTATGGGCACATGGCATAGATAGCATGCACACACTGGCTCATAGGATTTATGGGCAAATGGCATAGATAGCATGCACACACTGGCTCATAGGATTTATGGGCAAATGGCATAGATAGCATGCACACACTGGCTCATAGGATTTATGGGCAAATGGCATAGATAGCTTGCACACACTGATTCATAGGATTTATGGGCAAATGGCATAGATAGCATGCACACACTGACTCATAGGATTTATGGGCAAATGGCATAGATAGCTTGCACACACTGACTCATAGGATTTATGGGCAAATGGCATAGATAGCATGCACACACTGACTCATAGGATTTATGGGCAAATGGCATAGATAGCTTGCACACACTGGCTCATAGGATTTATGGGCACATATGAGCCCAGGGGTATATCATCATATATTTTTGTAGAATCAATAATAAAAAAAAAAAATTAAGCTAAGAAGTAAATCTAGAGGGGATAGAGGCATGATAGATAGGTGGGAGTCATTTCTGATGTGTGTAGAGGGGTAGAGGGGTGGGAGAGAGGGTTGTAACTGCGGACATAAGCATCCAGTCCACCATTCTACTGTTGCATTTTCATTCTGGTGAAAGCACTCATCACAACAAAGCACATTTATCATTCTGGTGAAAGCACTCATCACGACAAATCACATTTATCACTCTGGTAAAAGCACTCATCACGACAAATCACATTTATCATTCTGGTGAAAGCACTCATCACAACAAATCACATTTATCACTCTGGTAAAAGCACTCATCACAACAAAGCACATTTATCACTCTGGTGAAAGCACTCATCACGACAAATCACATTTATCATTCTGGTGAAAGCACTCATCACAACAAATCACATTTATCACTCTGGTAAAAGCACTCATCACGACAAATCACATTTATCACTCTGGTAAAAGCACTCATCACAACAAATCACATTTATCACTCTGGTAAAAGCACTCATCACAACAAATCACATTTATCACTCTGGTGAAAGCACTCATCACGACAAATCACATGTATCACTCTGGTAAAAGCACTCATCACGACAAATCACATTTATCATTCTGGTGAAAGCACTCATCATGACAAATCACATTTATCACTCTGGTAAAAGCACTCATCACAACAAATCACATTGATCATTCTGGTGAAAGCACTCATCACAACAAAGCACATTTATCATTCTGGTAAAAGCACTCATCACAACAAAGCACATTTATCATCCTGGTAAAAGCGCTCATCACAACAAAGCACATTTATCACTCTGGTAAAAACACTCATTACAACAAATCACATTTATCATTCTGGTAAGGGCAATTATCATAACAAAGTATCATGTCATATTGTGTCATAGGATAGATAGGTCATTTCCCCTTTCAATGCCATATGCGTCTTAATACAATCATGTTATTTTAAAAATGATTGAGCATACAGTAATCAATAAGAAAAATGCACCTTCAATCATCATACAAATATTTAAAAATATAGAGCTCCATATCAATGACATTTTAAAAAGAATTAATACTTTTTTTAAATTTTATCATTTATCATTCTTGTAAGAGCAATCATCACAGCAAACTTTAAAAGAACAAAGAACTAGAAATGTTTGCACTCTCCAACTTGAGACCCTGAGACAAGCCAATTCACAGTTGCAGAGGCTACAATGTTTTACAATATATTGGGTATCTTATTTTGCCTTACTCCTGGGTTACAGGGATTCGGCGATCCAGATGCAAAGGTGTCGGCCTCTCAGCCAAAAAGGCAGTGGGTTCGTGACCCGACGGTTGAAATATTTTCTTTATTTCTTTTATAGTAAACCCCCCCCCTTCCCGTCCAGGCAAATGGATCAACACCTAGTCTCAACGGAGATGGATGATTACAAAGAGGTCCCATGTAAAGATCACATCACTCTGTGCATGTCGAATTGTTAAAAATTCATTGAATGTTTATTGGGCAGTCTGGGCAAAATTTAAGGAATCTTACATAAAACCCTCAGATAACCTTAGCTGTGGATGTGGGTAAAATTAAATGGAAGGAAAAATGTCCTTGATTGACATCAGATGCAAGAACATATATATATATATAAGAACACTTACAATGTCCTTGTTCAGATAAGTGACGAGCATTGTACTTTTTAAAATGTTGTCATCACTTAAATTTTTCATTCTGGCAAAGCATTCTCATGTAAAAACGGATTCAAGTTTTTCATGATTTTACCAAAAACATTGTCTGCAGTAAATTCTGATATTCTGGGTAATGAACAACGGACAATGACAGAATTTGAAAGTGACGTGTATGAAACGTACAGGTGAGAAAACAACACAAATAACTGCACCCCGATTACCCTCGTTCAACCTCACTAAAAAAAAAAATCCAACAAAATCCAAACTCCTAACCCCATCCAAGAGAAAAGAAAAAAAAACCCAACCTTCAACTTACTAATATGAGATGGGAGAAGGTGAACAGAATGAGAAGGTGCTTGGCATGTCTTAGGTCTTCCTCTTGCCAACAGGTGTAAAAGTCCTGCAGTGAATAAACAAGATAAGATAACGTGATACATTCGACACATGGTGAGCAATGAGAAATGAATTCACTTAAAACAAAATCTTAATCATTCATTTGATATCACGAGTAACAAAGCTCTTGTGAGCCGAAAGTTGTGTGAAACGTGTGTTTTTGTATGCTTTTAGTGTTGTGAAATTTCAATTGCATTTTTCTCGAAATGTTATTTTTTAGACTATTCTTTCACTGTTTGGCCTTATTTGTATATATTTTGTCATGAAATGTTGCATGTAGATAGCTGTTTACTGTACAGACAAACATTCCAAAAACAGTTTTCTGAAAAATATATACTTTTCCCAAAATCATTTTTTTTTCAGAATTACTTTGTATTTGTTTTATATGGCAAACTAAAAAAATATATCATAAAAGCATAAATATAACTAAAAGTCCGAATTTTGTTTTGAAAGTTTATAGTCATTACCTTGAACAACTTGTATGTGAAGTTTAGAGCAATTTGGTCATTACGTTCGTCTAAATAGCGATGTAAGATAACGTGTAAAAAAAACAAATATTCAAGATGGCGGCTGTTTCCATGGCAACCAAGTAAACAACTACATATAACTTCATGCTTCAATACACTGATTACATATATGCATAATTCATCCTAAAAATATCAAAAGTAAACAAAAAATGGTTTCAGAACCTTCATTTCCCTTTAAGTTTTCTGTTATGTAATTTCTGTGTCTTTTATTGGTAAACTGAATTTCTTTTCAATTCAAACACTCCGTCAAACATAAAATTCCAACCTCATTAAAAAAAATATAATATGGACACTGAGAAAAATTAATGAATCCTGATTCCTATAATTAGATTTTGGCTGTATCAGAAGCAAGACAGATGTACTCACATGGAATACAAAGTACATTCTCGCTAGGGATCGTCACAGCAGATCCTCCTTCTCCACTTTTTCCAATCCTGTTGGTCTCCATCTCTTGCATTTACAATCTTTATGTCTTCCTATATTACATCCAGATTATATCTTCATGTTGGTGTTCCCCTCTTCCTCCGGCACGGTTTGTCCATCTGCTACATTTTCTGTCCAATGTACTCTATATCCCTACCCTTCTCTTTACACGTCTGTACCATCTCAACGTGCTTTCCTAACTTTGCCTCCACATCTACCTACTTGGGTTTCCCCTAGGGTGTGTTCATTTAAAAATCATATCCAACCTTGACACACACATTAGTAAGCTCAACTACTGGCAACAAGAGCCCTGTCGATGGAGTGCTAGTAACAAACCAACTCAGACATACTAACCTGCATCTGTTTCGTTTTGCAAAGTCTTTCACAGCACTGGGACAGATTGTTGATGTTGTAGAATGATGTCAAATGAAGGTACATGATTTTATGATCCGAATCATAGTAACATTCAATGTGACCCTGAAAAAAAAAAAAAAAAAAAAAAAAGTTGGGATTCTTCAAAGACTTAATAAAAAAAATAAAATAAAAAAACAATTGTAAAAAAAAGTTTTATTGATTATTCCAAGACAGTCTGATGCTCTTCAAAGATATGTAAATAAGAATGTTACAACTTCTGACATTCTTTTATTCTAGTTACAGCATTGAATATATTACAAATAAATGAAAAACAAAACACATTGCTTGTTTCATTGGAATTCACGTTATAAACCACATGTGATTGTCTCAGGGTAAATCAAGAGGGTACAGCAAGATGACAGACATGTAAATGAGTGATAGGAAAGAAGGACGACCTAACAGTAACACACCACCAACTGTCAAAACAAGAGAGAAAATAGAAGCCAAGTTCCTAACAAAAAACCCCCACCCCAAAACAGTAAATAACTGTATATCAATTGTATTTAACAAGATAGGTCTATGTCATTTTTATCATGACACAAGAACAAATAAATATATAGAACATATCCGCATTCTAAGGCCGTCTATGATACAATTAAGCTAATGAAGCTTGCACGGTATCAATGCTTTCTCTGGTGTATTGCCATAGACATCAACTTTACAATGTTTTTATTGTTGTTGCTAGCTGTTATCGCGCCAGAGGTCTGGGGTACCATCTGTCCATTGATGTTGATTCTTTTGGGACGTAAAGCGCTTTGAGGCTGCAGCAAAAAGCGCTACAGAGGCACACTTTATTATTATCATTAGCCCTATGGCCTAGTGCCGGGTAAAGGAATTTATAAATCCTCTTTGAATGAGCTGCTTCCTCACAAAGGGTTAAGATGTCTTTGAAAGCTTACCTCACCTTAAGTTGTAGATCTAAACGTAAAAACCAACATCTATTATTTGCTGCCTTTTTTTACTACTTCCCATTAGTCACTTTTTCATAAATTGTTTGACACAAAATGCATAGAGAGAAAAATGTCAAGTTCTCTCTCTCTCTCTCTCTCTCTCCTTCCTTTTCCCCTCTGTCTCTGTCTCATTAAACGGTGATAAATGATACCGTAATGACCCTCCCTCCTCTCTCTCTCTCTCTGTTTGGGACATCCGTCCTAATTAGACTGAGACCCTATGTTTTCCCCGGATGGCTGGTGCTTGTGTGTGTATAAAAATGAGAGAAAAACACGGAGGAACTTCTCTGTGCCAAAAAACACGGAAATCCCCATCGCTGTCCCATACGGGTTATGACAATGGCCGATGGCTATACTATTCAGCCAATGAAATTAGGAAAGGCCTGCAGGCAACAGGTAAGAGGTCGGTACAGTGGAAACGGTGTCGGCTCAGGCCTTACCTGCGAGAACGGCCGGTGACACGTCATTTCCCCCTCAAACATCGACTCCCTCGCAGCCATTTAAAAAATCTCGGAAGTCTCATCTGAAAATCTTTAAAAATCTCGGAAGTCTCATCTGAAAATCTTTTAAAATCTCGGAAGTTTCATCGGAAAATCCCGGAGGTCCTTTCGACGTGTCAAAAAACACGGAAATCCGAGAAAAACCGGAAAATCCCCACCCCTGAAGTGTATTATTAGTAATAATATTATTTCTTTTCATTACCTTTTCAATTTGTTCCTGGATGTACCCATTACATACCTGTTTCAAAAAAGATAATAATATGAAAATTAATGAAATCTTTGTCCACCATGGCGGTGATTTTAGGGTTAAAAACTGACTAATAATACTCATAACTGTCTGAGCAGAATATAAAATACATTAAAAATTTCATAACTTTCACAAATATTTGTAAATATCATAAAAAGATAATCAATGTGTTAATATTTTTTTTATCAATTTCTTCTTTGAGGATGCAAACATTGATGATTTTTAAAAGAATGTTACAGAATTAATTTACATGGAAAAGTTTTGCAAAGATAGATTCCCCCCCCCCTTTTTTTCCTCCACACACAAAGAAAACAATAAAACACAACAAAGAAAGAAAGAAACCAGCAAGCAACAAGAAAATACAAAAACAAAACAAAGAAAAAACCAGCAAGCAACAAGAAAATACAAAACCAAAACAAAGAAAAAACCAGCAAGCAACAAGAAAATACAAAAAACAAAAAAAGAAAGAAAGAAACCAGCAAGCAACAAGAAAATACAAAACAAAAAAAGAAAGAAAGAAATCAGCAAAGCAACAAGAAAATACAAAAACAAAAAAGAAAGAAAGAAAGAAACCAGCATGCAACAAAAAAATACAAAAACAAAACAAAGAAAGAAAGAAACCAGCAAGCAACAAGAAAATACAAAAACAAAAAAAGAAAGAAAGAAACCAGCAAGTAACAAGAAAATACAAAAACAAAACAAAGAAAGAAAGAAACCAGCAAAGCAACAAGAAAATACAAAAACAAAAACAAAGAAAGAAAGAAACCAGCAAAGCAACAAGAAAATACAAATACAAAAACAAAGAAAGAAAGAAACCAGCAAAGCAACAAGAAAATACAAAAAGAAAGAAAGAAACCAGCAAAGCAACAAGAAAATACAAAAAGAAAGAAAGAAAGAAACCAGCAAGCAACAAGAAAATACAAAAAGAAATAAAGAAACCTTTAAAAAAAAGAAAGAGAAAGACAAAAAAAAAAAAAAGCCTAATACAAAAGAAAATGGGATTACAAAATCAATGTAGATAAGGAGATAAGATATCGTAGAGCAATAAGTATAATACAATAAAACAACAATATTTTAGAGGATACTGTTGCGCAATTATCAGGTAGAAAATAGAAAAGATATTATTAAACTAAAATGTACCTGAAAAACATCTTTATCTATAACAGAGTTCAATGGTGTGGCATTTGAAGAGAATGGATTCAGTCTGCCTTTGCCAAAGACAGAGATAATGCAAATCTTGGAATCTGCCCCTGGAACAGAGCTGAAAAAACAAAATGATGTAAAATCTATCATTTACAGAAGATTTTGGACATGCAGACATTTTTGGACGATTCACTTTGTCAAGCGATTCACTTTGTCAACCCACACCTTAGGAGCTGAATTCAAGCTATAATTGTATGAAACTTGTGAGCACAATGTCCTGCTTTCAACCACTTCTGGATTCAAAGCTGTGACACTCCGTCACTTGTTAAGAAAGAACCCAGTATTATCAGAGCCTTATAATTATATCTAATAGCAAATGCTTGTACATTTAAATTATTAATTACTTGTTCATAATATTTTTCCTCCCACTACTTAATCTCTATCGTAGATTACATATTCGAGTTTGAGTCAAACAAAGGGACCAAAGGTTATGAAGAGTTATATGCGTGCTTGACAAAGCCTTGACTTTAGGTCGCTAGCCCACCATCACAATCACAAACATGACATGAAAGCAAGTGTAAAGGACTGCATATCTACTGATGCCTATCAAATACCCTTCATCTATAGATGAGAGAGAAAGAGAAGAATATATATATATATATATATATATATATATATATATATATATATATATATATATATATATATATATATATATATATATATATATATATATATATATAGAATATATACACAGAGAGACAGAGAGATAGAGATAGATATAGAGAGATAGAGATATAGATATATATATATATCTACATATATATATATATATATATATATATATATATATATATATATATATATATATATAGAGAGAGAGAGAGAGAGAGAGAGAGAGAGAGAGAGAGAGAGAGAGAGAGAGAGAGAGAGAGAGAGAGAGAGAGAGAGAGAGAGACAGACAGACAGACAGACAGAGAGAGAGACAGAGAGAGACAGAGAGAGAGAGACAGAGAGAGAGAGAGAGAGAGAGAGAGAGAGAGAGAGAGAGAGAGAGAGAGAGAGAGAGAGAGAGAGAGAGAGAGAGACAGAGAGAGAGAGAGAGAGAGAGAGAGAGAGAGAGAGAGAGAGAGAGAGAGAGAGAGAGAGAGAGAGAGAGACAGACAGAGACAGAGACAGAGACAGAGACAGAGAGACAGAGAGAGAGAGTCAGCCATGCATTCGTCGGTTTAGTCTTAAGATCAGGATCATTACTACTACTAGTACTATCCCATACAGCTGACATGGGAGTGACATCACAGCATGCTCTCACTTGCATTCATCCGCTTATAAAATAATAGTAACAATATATAGTTTTTCTATAGCACTTTACCCCATTACATGGGCTTTAAAAATGTCATAATATTACAATCACAGGATAAACACAAAAACAATATTTACATAAACTAAATCTTAAAAGCTTGTTAGGTTGTAAACTAATACTGTATGCAATTAAATCGGCATATTATGATACATTCAAATACAGGTACTGACTTGCTTACACTTTGACATGTGCTCGCACACCTAGCCCTTTCCTACACATGCACACGCACACATAACCGCAATTGAACAACGGTAAGATTGTAAACGCATTCACTGCGTAAACAGATAACATTTTAGTCTCATCTTAAAAGTGTCAATTGTCTCACTGTTCCTCACGTGTTTTGGTAGGACGTTCAATACTACAGTGCCGAAAAGCAAAATGACAGGATTCTCTTCAATGATTAGGTTGTGTATTTCTTCTGTCTTTAAAGTTCTGCATGACTGACAGTTTTATATAATATACTCTTAGTTTCGTTTCAGATTTGTGTTAATTGTTTTCCAAATTTATATTGGTCGCCCCCGCATTGTCCTGTTGTTAGAGAAACGGACAGTAACACAGGGTGAATAAAACTCCAAATGTAAAAATTGAAAGGTAGAATCTGCAAACTTGGTAATATAAAAATGTTCATGATCTTAAAATCCATTGTCCATAAAGATATAAATTCCTTGTAACAATTTTTATCACTCTCGATAGAATAATGTCATAAAATAGTTATGTATAGAAATTTTAAAGAACAAATGCTTGTGTCATGAGTAAAATCCACAAACACACATAGTGACAAAACTACCTGTTGGGTGCAACACAATAAATGAATGACAAATGAGTCTGAGACACTGTCTAAAAAAATAGGCTACCGTTATCTGCAAGGTGCCTTGCGAATAAGGCTTGAACATTGGTCCGCAAGGCACCTTGCCGATAGTCCTGCTTCTGTGGCGGCATTATCCGCAAGGACCGGAATTTTGGTCAAGTTCACAGATAAGCATGTCTTGAAAAGTGTGTTAGTATTCTGTTCAATTCAGTACCACTCCCTCCTCATGTGTATGATTGTGTCTGTTCAGCAACCTAATCTTTTTATCCCTTTCTGCGACGTATAATGAAATGAGAAGTCAAAGAAAATTCTCATTTGTCGAAATTTATTTGAAATGTAAATTTGAGAGGATAGTTTAAAAACAATTTACAACCTTTTAAACAAAATACACCTTGCAGATAACGCTTGTACCTTGGATCCACAAGGCACCTTGCGGATAATGACTCCCAAAAAATATCCCCCCTCTTTTTAAACTCGGTTTTGACGTAATCATTAGGGAAACCCCCCCATCCCTTGTTTTCACTTCATTTCCAGTAATAAAGATTTGGAGAATATTTGGCTCCGGTTCGGGACATGACAATTATTGACATTGACATCAATTATTGTTAAATAGTATCGGAATTACTGAACTTTAGTAGTACCGCTGATGATGAAGATCTAACTGTGAGAGTGAGACACTAAATAAAAAGCAGTGAGGAGAACACTACTGACGTATGTGCATCTATATATAGATATAACTGTGAGTGTGAGATACTTACTAAGACTAAACTAAAGACTTACGAGTACTCCCCAGAACTACTCTGACGTCGGCCACTGACGACATCAAATTCTATAGCAAACAAATAACAATGCCAGTGTTTCATAATCTAGACAGATGAAAGCGTGAACAATAATCTAGATAATAGAGAATACAAAATGGTTTTTTGATTATTATAACTCTACAACAAATGAGAAAAATAAACAAAAGACGGAAAAACATACTTCGTATCGAAAGGTGGTGGCAACTCAAATTTTTTCTTTATGGACGCAGCCATTTTGGTAACGGTAGGAAGTAGGATTGTGTCGAAGTTCACGGAAGAACGATACAGATGCCTTTGATAACCGTGCATCACCCTCTGAGGCTCAGAGGTTTGGAAGCAAGTGTCAGCCTTTGAAGCCCCGACGGTTGAAAATAATTTTCGAATTTTGTTGTGCCATGTTAGATATATGAGCTTGTTACTGGGGGGGGGCTGTGGTCAGAAGCAAAGTGTCGGCCTCTCAAATAATAGGTCGTGGGTTCAAGCCTTGGCAGGTTGAAAAGTTTTCACTGGTCCAGACAAGTGGATTGACATGGAGACGGACGATGAAAAGGATGTCCGTGTTCAGATTACAATCCTCTGTGCCACACTTAGAGACAGATCATGTATACTTCACACCCACACTTAGAGAGACAGATCATGTATACTTCACACCCACCCTTAGAGACATATCATGTATACTTCACACCCCCACTTAGAGACAGATCATGTATACTTCACACCCACACTTAGAGACAGATCATGTATACTTCACGTTCACACTTAGAGACAGATCATGTATACTTCACACCCCACACTTAGAGACAGATCATGTATACTTCACACCCACACTTAGAGACAGATCATGTATACTTCACACCCACACTTAGAGACAGATCATGTATACTTCACACCCACACTTAGAGACAGACCCTGTATACTTCACACCCACACTTAGATACAGATCATGTATACTTCACACCCACACTTAGAGACAGACCCTGTATACTTCACGTTCACACTTAGAGACAGATCATGCATAGCATTCACACCCACACTTAGATACAGACCCTGATACTTCACGCCCACACTTAGAGACAGATCATGTATACTTCACGCCCACACCTAGAGACAGACCCTGTATAACTCACGCCCACACTAAGAGACAGACCCTGTATACTTCACGCCCACACTTAGAGATGCTCCGATAAAGGACAATTATCCCACCCCACCCCTGCCCCCTCCGCCCTCCCCTCCCTATACCATTGCCTCAAACAACCCATCACAAAAAGAGACAGGAGTTTAGTCCATTTGGCCTCGTAAAACCTTGAATATCAATACACATTCAACTGACGTTATTATATAAACATTAGACCTCCGTCACATATTCACTTTGTCTTTCAGTTGGTGTGTATGTCACAATCTCTCTCTCTCTCTCTCTCTCTCTCTCTCTCTCTCTCTCTCTCTCTCTCTCTCTCTCTCTCTCTCTCTCTCTCCATCTCTCTCGCTCTCTCTCTCTCTCCATCTCTCTCTGTCTGTCTGTCTCTCTGTCTCTCTCTGTCTGTCTGTCTGTCTCTCTCTCTCTCTCTCTCTCTCTCTCTCTCTCTCTCTCTCTCTCTCTCTCTCTCTCTCTCTCTTCTTCTTCTTCTTCTCTCTCTCTCTCTCTCTCCCTAAACACATTAAAATACACACGCCTACAGTACAATCGCTATTTCAATATGCCTTGAGCCAAGTGTCTTCCCCGTCGATCACTTTTGATGCCGTCGCAACTTGCAAACCAAGCCGTTAATTGGCGCACGGCGGTGTGTTGATAGCAATGCATACTGTTGGGCCGTTTGTTATGCCTATTTTCATTGCCGTCATGTGGCCAGCACTGAAAACACGCGGTGGTTTGATTGGATGAGGATGAGGGGAAACGAGGGTTTTAAAAGGGTAGAGATGTCTACTAGTGTGTGGACGAAGGTTTGGCGAGGGTAGAAATGTCTATTAGTGTGTGAAGGAGGGTTTGAAGAGGGTACAGATGTCTATTAGTGTATGGAGGAGGGTTTGAAGAGGGCATATATCTAGTAGTGTATGGAGGAGGGTTTGAAGAGGATAGAGATGTCTATTAGTGTATGGAGGAGGGTTTGAAGAGGATAGAGATGTCTATTAGTGTATGGAGGAGGGTTTGAAGAGGGAGATGTCTATTATGTATGGAGGAGGGTTTGATACATTAGTGTATGGAGGAGTGTTTAAAGAGGGTAGAGATGTCTGTTAGTGTGTGGACGAAGGTGTGGCGAGGGTAGAGATGTCTATTAATGTGTGAAGGAGGGTTTGAAGAGGGTAGAGATGTCTATTAGTGTGTGAAGGAGGGTTTGAAGAGGGTAGAGACGTCTATTAGTGTGTGGAGGAGGGTTTGAAGAGGGTAGAGATGTCTATTGGTATATGGATGGGGTTTGACAAGGACAGATATGTCTATTGGTATGTGGATGGGGTTTGACAAGGACATATATGTCTATTGGTGTATGGATGGGGTTTGACAAGGACATATATGTCTATTGGTATGTGGATGGGGTTTAACAAGGGCAGATCTGTCTATTGGTGTATGGATGAGGTTTGACAAAGACATATATGTCTATTGGTATGTGGATGGGGTTTGACAAGGACAGATATGTCTATTGGTATGTGGATGGGGTTTGACAAGAACAGATATGTCTATTGGTGTATGGATGAGGTTTAACAAGGGCATATATTTCTGTTGGTATGTGGATGGGGTTTAACAAGGGCAGATCTGTCTATTGGTGTGTGGATGGGGTTTGACAAGGACATATATGTCTATTGGTGTATGGATGGGGTTTGACAAGGACATATCTCTCTATTGATATGTGGTTGAGGTTTGACAAGGACATATCTGTCTATTGGTTTGTGGATCAGGTTTGACAAGGACATATATTTCCTATTGGTATGTGGATGGGGTTTGACAAGGACTGATATTTCTATTGGTATGTGGATGGGGTTTGACAAGGACATATATTTCTATTGGTATGTGGATGGGGTTTGACAAGGACATATATTTCTATTGGTATGTGGATGGGGTTTGACAAGGACATATATTTCTATTGGTATGTGGATGGGGTTTGACAAGGACATATATTTCTATTGGTATGTGCATGGGGTTTGACAAGAACAGAGATATCTATTGGTATGTGGATGGAGTTTGACACGGACAGATCTGTCTATAGGTATATGCAGGGGGTTTGACAAGGACATATCTGTCTATTGGTATGTGGATGGGGTTTGACAAGGAAATATATCTATTGGTATGTGGATGACGTTTGACAAGGGCTGATATGTCTATTGGTAAGTGGATGAGGTTAGACAAGGGCTGATATGTCTCTTGACATGTGGATGGGGTTTGACAAGGACAGATATGTTTATTGGTATGTGAATGGGGTTTTGACAAGGACAGATATGTCTATTGATATGTGGGTGAGGTTTGACAAGGACAGGTATGTCTATTGGTGTATGGATGGGGTTTAACAAGGACTGCTATGTCTATTGGTATGTGGATGAGGTTTGACAAGGACTGATATGTCTATTAGTGTATGGATGGGGTTTGACAAGGACTGATATGTTTATTGGTATATGGATGGGGTTTGACAAGGATAGATATGTCTATTGGTATGTGGATGGGGTTTAACAAGGACTGATATGTTTATTGGTATATGGATGGAGTTTGACAAGGATAGATATGTCTATTGGTATGTGGATGGGGTTTGACAAGGACTAATATGTCTATTGGTATGTGAATGGAGTTTGACAAGGACAAATATGTCTATTGGTATGTGGATGGGGTTTGACAAGAACAGATATGTCTATTGGTATGTGGATGGGATTTGAAAAGAACAGATATGTCTATTGGTATGTGGATGGGGTTTGACAAGGACTGATACATGTCTATTGGTATGTGGATGGGATTTGACAATGACTGATATATGTCTATTGGTATATGGATGGATTTAACGAGCATATATATATATATATGTTTTATTGGTATGTGGATGGGGTTTGTGAGCATATATATATATATATATATATATATATATATATATATATATATATATATATATATATATATATATATATATATATATATATATATATGTCTATTGGTATGTGGATGGGATTTGACGAGCAGATATATATATGTCTATTGGTATGTGCATGGGATTTGACAAACATATATATATATATATATATATATATATATATATATATATGTCTATTGGTATATGGTTGGCGTTTGACAAGGACAGGTATGTCTATTGGTATGTGGATGGATTTGACGAGCATATATATATATATATATATATATATATATATATATGTCTATTGGTATGTGGATGGGATTTGACGAGCCTATTTATATATGTCTATTGGTATGTGGATGGGATTTGACGAGCATATATATATATATATATATATATATATATATATATATATATATATATATATATATATATATATATATATATATATATATATATATATATATATATATATATATATATATATATGTCTATTGGTATGTGCATGGGATTTGACGAGCATATATATATGTCTATTGATATATGGATGGCGTTTGACAAGGACAGGTATGTCTATTGGTATGTGGATGGAGTTTGACAAGGACAGGTATGTCTATTGGTATGTGGATGGGGTTTGACAAGAACAGGTATGTCTTTTGGTGTATGGATGGGGTTTGACAAGGCCAGATATGTCCATTGGTATGTGGATGGGGTTTGACAAGGACTGATATGTCTATTGGTATATGGTTGGGGTTTGACAAGGACTGATATGTCTATTGGTATGTGGATGGGGTTTGACAAGGATAGGTATGTCTATTGGTATGTTGATGGGGTTTGACAAGGATATACATAATATATATATATATATATATATATATATATATATATATATATATATATATATATATATATATATATATATATATATATATATATATATATATGTCTAGTGGCTGCGGATGGGGTTTGAGAAAGACACATACATGTCCATTGATATGTGGATGGGGTTTGACGAGGACTGAGATGTCTATTGGTGTATGGATGGGGTTTGACAAGGACAGGTATGTCTATTGGTGCATGGATGGGGTTTGACAAGGACAGGTATGTCTATTGGTGTATGGATGAGTTTTGACAAGGACAGATCTGTCTATTGGTATGTGGATGGAGTTTGACAAGAACAGATATGTTTATTGGTATGTGGATGGGGTTTGAGAAGGACATATATGTTTATTGGTATGTGGATGGGGTTTGACAATGACATATCTGTCTATTGGTATGTGGATGAGGTTTGACAAGGACTGATCTGTCTATTGGTATGTGGATGGAGTTTACAAAGATACATATATATCTATTGGTATGCAGATGGAGTTTGGCAAGAATTGATATGTCTATTGGTATGTGAATGGGGTTTGACAATTACTGATATGACTATTGGTATGTGGATGGGGTTTAACAAGGATACCTATGTCTATTTTTGTGTGGATGGGGTTTAACAAGGAGACATATGTCTATTGGTGTGTGAATGGGGTTTAACAAGGATTGATATGTCTATTGGTTTTTGAATGGGGTTTGACAAGGAAATATATATATATATATATATATATATATATATATATATATATATATATATATATATATATATATATATATACATATAGATATATATACATATATATATATATATATATATATATATATATATACAGATATATATATATATATATATATATATATATATATATATATATATATATATATATATATATATATATATATGTATATTGGTATGTGGATCGGGGTTTGACAAATACATATATGTATACTGGTATGTGGATGGGTTTGATAAAGACAGATATGTGTAATAGTACGTTGATGGGTCTTTGGCAAAGACACATATGTGTATTTGTATGTGGATGGGTTTTGACAACGATATATATGTCTATTAGTATGTGACTTGGGCTTTGACAAAGACATATATGTCTATTGGTATGTGGAAGGGGTTTGACAAGGACATATAGGTCTATTCGTATGCGGATTGGCTTTGAAAAAGACAGATATGTCTATTGGTATGTAAATGGGGTTTGACAAAGACCGATATGTCTATTCATATGCGGATTGGCTTTGACAAAGACAGGTATGTCTATTAGTATGTAAATGGAGTTTGACAAGGACAGATATGTCTATTATTATGTTAATGGAGTTTGACAAGGACAGATATGTCTATTAGTATGTTAATTGAGTTTGACAAGGACATATATGTCTATTGGTATGTAAATGGGTTTTGACGAGGACAGTATGGCTCTTGATATTTGAACCAAGGTTTGACAGGACAGATATGTCTATTCAGAACAATAACAGATCAAACCAAAGCAGATGGCGTAAAAACTAAGAAATTAATGTTATTTCGGCATGTAAACAGAATGAACAATTATAAAATAGCTAAATCAGTATAGAGTGCTAAAACCCAAGGTAAAAGACCTAAAGGCACACCTCGGAGAAAGTGAGAAGAATGTATAAAAGAGGGATTGAAGAATAGAAATTTAACAGTTTTGGACGGAGACAGAAAATGTCAGGACAGGGAATCTTGGCGAAAGATTATCTTAACCAATACACCGAAAAGCAGAATGGAAACTGATTAAGAAAGCAATAATGAACCCATACACAGAAAGGAAGAATAGGAACTGATAAAGAAAGAAAGAATGAACCCATACACCGAAATGTAGAATAGGAACTGATAAAGAAAGAAAGAATGAACCCATACACAGAAAGGTAGAATAGCAACTGATAAAGAAAGAAAAGAATAAACCCATACACAGAAATGTAGAATAGGAATGGATAAAGAAAGAAAGAATGAACCCATACACAGAAATGTAGAATAAGAACTGATAAAGAAAGAAAGAATGAACCCATACACAGAAAGGTAAAATAGGAATGGATAAAGAAAGAAAGAATGAACCCATACACAGAAAGGAAGAATAGGAACTGGTAAAGAAAGAAAGAATGAACCCATACACCGAAATGTAGAATAGAACTGATAAAGAAAAAAAGAATGAAACCACACACAGAAAGGTAGAATGGGAACTGATAAAGAAAAAAAGAAGAATCTATACACCGAAATGTAGAATAAGAACTGATAAAGAAAGAAAGAATGAACCCAAACACAGAAAGGTAGAATAGGAAGTGATAAAGAAAGAAAGAATAAACCCAAACACAGAAAGGTAGAATAGGAACTGATAAAGAAAGAAAGAATAAACCCACACACAGAAAGGTAGAATAGGAACTGATAAAGAAAGAAAGAATGAATCCATACACTGAAAGGTAGAATAGGAACTGATAAAGAAAGAAGGAATGAACAAATCCACAAAAAGGTAGAATAGGAACTGATCTAGAAAGAAGGAATGAACACATGCACCAAAAGTTAGAATAGGAAATGATAACGAAAGAAGGACTGAACACATCCACCAAAAGGTAAAATATGACTGATAAAGAAAAAGGAATGAACACATGCACCAAACGGTAGAATAGGAACTGATCAAGAAAGACAGAAAGAATAAATCCATGCATCGAAATGTAGAAAGGGAACTGATAAAGAAAAACAGAAAGAATGAATCCATACATCGAAATGTAGAATAGGAACTGATAAAGAAAGACAGAACGAATGAATCCATACATCGAAATGTAGAATGGGAACTGATAAAGAAAAACAGAAAGAATGAATCCATACATCGAAATGTAGAATAGGAACTGATAAAGAAAAACAGAAAGAATGAATCCATACATCGAAATGTAGAATGGGAACTGATAAAGAAAGACAGAACGAATGAATCCATACATCGAAATGTAGAATGGGAACTCATAAAGAAAGACAGAAAGAACAAACCCATACATCGAAAGGTAGAATGGGAACTGATAACGAAAGACAGAAAGAATGAATCCATACACCGAAATGTAGAATAGGAATTGATAAAGAAAGAAAGAATGAACACATACACCAAAATGTAGAATAGGAACTGATACAGAAAGAATGAATCCATCAACCAAAATGTAGAATAGGAACTGATCAAGAAACCATGAACACATACACCGAAATATAGAAAAGGAACTGATCAAGAAACAATGAATCTATACACCGAAATGTAGAATAGGAACTGATCAAGAAAGAACGAATGAAACCATGCACCGAAATGTAAAATAGGAACTGATAAAGAAAGAATGAAACCATGCAGCGAAATGTAGAATAGGAACTGATAAAGAAAGAATGAAATCATACACTGAAATGTAGAATAGGAACTGATAAAGATAGAATAAAACCATGCACCGAAATGTAGAATAGGAACTGATAAAGAAAGAAAGAATGAAACCATGGACCGAAATGTCGAATAGGAACTGATAAAAAAAAAGAATGAAACCATGCACCGAAATGTAGAATAGGAACTGATAAAGAAAGAAAGAATGAAACCATAGACTGAAATGTAGAATATGAACTGATAAAGAAAGAACTGATAAAGAATGAAACCATGCACCGAAATGTAGAAACTAGGAACTAGATAAATGTAGAAAGGAACTGATAAAGAAAGAATGAAACCATAGACTGAAATGTAGAATAGGAACTGATAAAAAAAACCATGAAACCATGAATGAAACCATAGACTGAAATGTAGAATAGGAACTGATAAATGAGAATAGGAAATAAAAAGAAAGAATGAAACCATAGACTGAAATGTAGAATATGAACTGATAAAGAAAGAAAGAATGAAACCATAGACTGAAATGTAGAATATGAACTGATAAAGAATGAAACCATAGAAAATGTAGAATAGAAACCATAGACTGAAATGTAGAATATAAAAAAGAACTGATAAAGAAATAAGAATGAAACCATAGACTGAAATAGTAGAATATGAACTGATAAAGAAAGAATGAAACCATAGACTGAAATGTAGAATAGGAACTGATAAAGAAAGAAAGAATGAAACCATAGACTGAAATGTAGAATAAACATTAGACTGAACTGATAAAAAGAAAGAATGAAACCATGCACCGAAATGTAGAATAGGAACTGATAAAGAAAGAAAGAATGAAACCATGCACCGAAATGTAGAATAGGAACTGATAAAGAAAAAGAATGAAAACATACACTGAAATGTAGAATAGGAACTGATAAAGAAAGAAAGAATGAAACCATAGACTGAAATGTAGAATAGGAACTGATAAAGAACTGATCAAGAAAGAATGAAACCATAGACCGAAATGTAGAATAGGAACTGATAAAGAAAGAAAGAATGAAACCATAGACCGAAATGTAGAATAGGAACTGATAAAGATAGAATGAAAGAAAATGTAATGAAACCATAGACCTAAATGTAGAATAGGAACTGATAAAGATAGAATAAAACCATGCAATGAAATAGGAACATAGAATGAAACCATGAAAAATGTAGAATAGGAACTGATAAAGAAAGAACAGAAACCATGAAAACCATAAAGATAGAATGAAACCACACGAAATGTAGAATAGGAACTGATAAAGAAAGAAAGAATGAAACATTAGACTGAAATGTAGAAACTGATAAAGATAGAACTGATGTAGAATAGAAAGATAAGAATGAAAACATACACCGAAAGAATAGGAACTAGAAAGAAAGAATGAAACCAGGAAATGTAGAATAGGAACTGATAAAAGAAAAAATGAAACCATAGAATGAAAAGGAACATAAAGAAAGAATGAAACCATAGACCGAAATGTAGAATAGAACTGATAAAGAAAGAACTGACCGAAATGAAATAGAACTGATAAAGAAAGAATGAAACCATAGACCGAAATGTAGAATAGGAACTGATAAAGAAAGAAAAATGAAACCATAGACCGAAATGTAGAATAGGAACTGATAAAGAAAAAAATGAAAACAGAAAATGTAAATAGGAACATGAAAAGAAAGAATGAAAACATGACCGAAATGTAGAATAGGAACTGATAAAGAAAGAAAGAATGAAAACATACACCTAAATGTAGAATAGGAACTGATAAAGAAAAGAAAGAATGAAAAACATAGAATGGGGAACTGATAAAAGAAGAAAAGAAAATGTAGAATAGAACTGATAAAAAAATGAAACCATAGACTGAAATGTAGAATAGGAACTGATAAAGAAAGAAAGAATGAAACCATGCACCGAAATGTAGAATAGGAACTGATAAAGACAGAAATAGAATGAAACCATGCACCATGCACTGAAATGTAGAATAGGAACTGATAAAGAAAATGAATGAAAAATAGGAACTGATACACCATGAAATGTAGAATAGGGAACTGATAAAGAAAGAAAGAATGAAACCATTGACTGAAATGTAGAATAGGAACTGATAAAGATAGAATGAAACCATGCACCGAAATGTAGAATAGGAACTGATCAAGATAGAATGAAACCATGCACCGAAATGTAGAATAGGAACTGATCAAGATATAATAAAACCATGCACCGAAATGTAGAATAGGAACTGATGAAGATAGAATGAAACCATGCACCGAAATGTAGAATAGGAACTGATAAAGATAGAATGAAACCATGCACCGAAATGTAGAATAGGAACTGATAAAGATAGAATGAAACCATGCACCGAAATGTAGAATAGGAACTGATAAAGAAAGAAAGAATGAAACCATACACCGAAATATAGAATAGGAACTGATAAAGAAAGAGGGAAACCATACACTGAAATGTAGAATAGGAACTGATAAAGATAGAATGAAACCATGCACCGAAATGTAGAATAGGAACTGATAAAGAAAGAAAGAATGAAACCATACACCGAACTGTAGAATAGGAACTGATAAACAAAGAATGAAACCATACACCGAAATGTAGAATAGGAACTGATAAAGAAAGAATGAAACCATGCATCGAAATGTAGATTAGGAACTGATAAAGAAAGACTGAAACAATACTCCAAAATGTAGAATAGGAACTGATAAAGAAAGAAAGAATAAAACCGTACACCGAAATGTAGAATAGGAACTGATAAAGAAAGAAAGAAAGAAAGAATGAACCCATACACAGAAAGGTAGAATAGGAACTGATAAAGAAAGAAAGAATGAACCCATACACAGAAAGGTAGAATAGGAACTGATAAAGAAAGAAAGAATGAACCCATACACAGAAAGGTAGAATAGGAACTGATAAAGAAAGAATGAACTCATAGACCAGAAATGTAGAATAGGAACTGATACAGAAAGAAGGAACTCATACACCAAAATGCAGAATAGGAACTGATAAAGAAAGAATGAACCCATAGACCTAAATGTAGAATAGGAACTGATACAGAAAGAATGAACTCGTACACCAAAATGTAGAAGAGCAACAGGAAAAAGAAAGAAAGAATGGACCCATACACAGAAAGGTAGAATAGTAACTGATAAAGAAAGAATGAACCCATACACCGAAAGGTGGAATAGAAACTGATAAAGAAAGAAAGAATGAATGAACCCACCATACACAGAAATGTAGAATAGAACTGATAAAGAAAGAATGAATGAACCAATACACCGAAAGGTGGAATAGAAACCGACGAAGAAAGAAACACAGAAAGAAATGAATGAACCCATACACAGAAATGTAGAATAGAAACTGATAAAGAAAGAACGAATGAACCCATACACAGAAATGTAGAATAGGAACTGATAAAGAACGAACGAATGAACCCATACACAGAAATGTAGAATAGAAACTGATAAAGAAAGAAAGAATAAACCCATACACAGAAATGTAGAATAGAAACTGATAAAGAAAGAAAGAATGAACGCATACACAGAAATGTAAAATAGAACTGATAAAGAAAGAAAGAATAAACCCATACACAGAAATGTAAAATAGAAACTGATAAAGAAAGAAAGAATGAACCCATACACAGAAATGTAAAATAGAAACTGATAAAGAAAGAAAGAATAAACCCATACACAGAAATGTAAAATAGGAACTGATAAAGAAAGAAAGAATGAACGCATACACAGAAATGTAGAATAGAAACTGATAAAGAAAGAAAGAATAAACCCATACACAGAAATGTAGAATAGAAACTGATAAAGAAAGAAAAGAAAAAACCCATACACAGAAATGTAGAATAGAAACTGATAAAGAACGAACGAATGACCCCATACACAGATATGTAAAATAGGAACTGATAAAGAAAGAAAGAATAAACCCATACACAGAAATGTAGAATAGAAACTGATAAAGAAAGAAAGAATAAACCCATACACAGAAATGTAGAAGAGGAACTGATAAAGAAAGAAAGAATAAACCCATACACAGAAATGTAGAAGAGGAACTGATAAAGAAAGAAAAGAATAAACCCATACACAGAAATGTAGAAGAGAACTGATAAGGAAAAGAAAGAATAAACCCATACACAGAAATGTAGAATAGGAACTGATAAAGAAAGAAAGAATGAACCCATACACAGAAAGGTAGAATAGCAACTGATAAAGAAAGAATAAACCCATACACAGAAATGTAGAATAGGAACTGATAAAGAAAGAATGAACTCATACACCGAAATGTAGAATAGGAACTGATAAAGAATGAAGGAACCCATACACCGAAATGTAGAATAGGAACTGATAAAGAATGAATGAACCCATACACCGAAATGCAGAGTAGGAACTGATAAAGAAAGAATAAACCCATACACCGAAATGTAGAATAGAACTAGATAAAGAAGGAAAGAACAAAAATGAAACAAGTTAAAAACATACAGACATGAACTTAGATGTAAAAACATACAAACATGAACGTAGATATAAAAACATACAGACATGAACGTAGATATAAAAACATACAGACATGAACGTAGATATAAAAACATACAGACATGAACGTAGATATAAAAACATACAGACATGAACGTAGATATAAAAACATACAAACATGAACGTAGATATAAAAACATACAGACATGAACGTTGATATCAAAATCATACAGACATGAACGTAGATATAAAAACATACAAACATGAACGTAGATATAAAAACATACAGACATGAACGTTGATATCAAAACATACAGACATGAACATAGATATAAAAACATACAAACATGAACTTAGATGTAAAAACATACAAACATGAACGTAGATATAAAAACATACAGAATGAACGTAGCCATAAAAACATACAGACATGAACGTAGATATAAAAACATACAGACATGAACGTAGATATAAAAACATACAAACATGAACGTAGATATAAAAACATACAGACATGAACGTTGATATCAAACATACAGACATGAACGTAGATATAAAAACATACAAACATGAACGTAGATATAAAAACATACAAACATGAACTTAGATGTAAAAACATACAAACATGAACGTAGATAGACATAACGTAGCCAAAAAACATACAGACATGAACGTAGATATAAAAACATACAGACATGAACGTAGATATAAAAACATACAAACATGAACGTAGATATAAAAACATACAGACATGAACGTTGATATCAAAACATACAGACATGAACATAGATATAAAAACATACAAACATGAACTTAGATGTAAAAACATACAAACATGAACGTAGATATAAAAACATACAGACATGAATGTAGCCATAAAAACATACAGACATGAACGTAGATATAAAAACATACAGACATGAACGTAGATATAAAAACATACAGACATGAACGTAGACATCAAAACATACAGATATTAACGTTGATATAAAAACATAGACAGCAAGGTAGATATAAAAACATACAGACATGAACGTAGACTTAAAAACATAGACATGAACGTAGATATAAAAACATACAGACATGGACATAGACGTAAAAACATAGGCATGAACTTAGATATAAAAACATACAGACATGAACATAGATGTAAAAACATAGACATGAACGTAGATATAAAAACATACAGACATGAACGTAGATATAAAAACAGACAGACATGAACGTAGATATAAAAACATACAGACATGAACGTAGATATATAAACATACAGACATGAACGTAGAGATGAAAACATACAGACATGAACGTAGATATAAAAACATACAGACATGAACGTAGATATAAAAACATACAGACATGAACGTAGAGATAAAAACATACAGACATGAACGTAGATATAAAAACATACAGACATGAACGTAGATATGAAAACATACAGACATGAAAATAGATATAGAAAGATACAAGCATGAAAGTAGATATAAAAACATACAGACATGAACGTAGAGATAAAAACATACAGACATGAACTTAGGCATAAAAACATACAGACATGAACGTAGATATAAAAACATACAGACATGAACGTAGCCATAAAAAATACAGACATGAACGTAGCCATAAAAACATACAGACATGAACGTAGAGATGAAAACATACAGACATGAACGTAGAGATAAAAACATACAGACATGAACGTAGATATAAAAACATACAGACATGAACGTAGATATAAAAACATACAGACATGAATGTAGAGATCAAAATATACAGACATGAACGTAGACATCAAAACATACAGCCCTGAACGTCCAAATAAAAACATACAGCCCTGAACGTCCAAATATAAACATACAGACATGAACGTAGACATCAAAACATACAGCCCTGAACGTCCAAATAAAAACATACAGCCCTGAACGTCCAAATAAAAACATACAGAAAAGAACGTCGACACAAAAAGGTACAGACATGAACGTACATATAAAAACATACAGACATGAAAAGTAAAATTAAAGATATACAGACATGAAGGTAGAAATAAAAACATACCAACACAAATGTAAAAATAAATACATACAGACATTAACGCCGATATCGACCTTACAGACATTAATGTCGATATGAAAATATACAGACATAAACGTATATATCAAAACATACATATATGTACGTAGATATAAAAACATATAGACATGAACGAATGCATCAATAAAATACAGACATGATCTTAGGTATAAAAACATAAAGAAATAAACGTAGACATAAAAACATACAGACATAAACCTAGATATAAAAAAATACATGAACGTAGACGTAAAAACATACAGACATGAACGTAGACATCAAAACATACAGACATGAACGTAGACATAAAAAAAATGGAGATATCAACGTTGGCATAAAAACATACAGATATGAACGTAGACATGAAAACATACAGATATGAACGTAGACATGAAAACGTACAGACATAAACCTAGACATGAAAACATACAGACATGAACGTAGACATTAAAACATACAGATATGAACGTAGACATGAAAACATACAGATATGAACGTAGACATGAAAACATACAGATATGAACGTAGACATGAAAACATACAGACATGAACGTAGACATCAAAACATACAGACATGAATGTAAACATCAAAACATACAGACATGAACGTAAACATCAAAACATACAGACATCAACGTGGAGATAAAAACATGCAGACATGAACGTATACATAAAAACATACAGCTATGAACGTAGATATAAAAACATACAGGCATGAACGTACATATAAAAACATGCAGACATGAACGTAAATATAAAAAACATACACACATGAACGTCAATATAAAAACATACAGACATGAACGTACATATAAAAACATACAGACATCAAAGTACATATAAAAACATACAGACATGAACGTACATATAAAAACATACAGACATGAACGTGCATATAAAAACATACAGACATGAACGTACATATAAAAACATACAGACATGAAAGTAAATATAAAAACATACAGACATGAACGTACATATAAAAACATACAGACATGAACGTACATATAAAAACATACAGACATGAACGTACATATAAAAACATACAGACATGAACGTGCATATAAAAACATACAGACATGAACGTACATATAAAAACATACAGACATGAACGTACATATAAAAACATACAGACAGGAACGTACATATATAAACATACAGACATGAACGTAAACATAAAAACATAAACACATGAGCGTACATATAAAAACATTCAGACATGAACGTACATATAAACACATACAAACATGAATGTAAACATAAAAGCCTAGAGACATGAACGTAAACATAAAAACATACAGACGTAAACATAAAAACAACAGAGACATGAACGTAAACCTACAAAGATACAGATGTAGAGATAAAAACATACAGACATGAACGTAGAGATAAAAACATACAGACATGAACGTAAACATAAAAACGTAGTGATGTACACATAAAAACATACAGACATGAACATAGAGATAAAAACACACAGACATGAACATATACATAAAAACATACAGACGTACACATAAAAACATACAGATATGAACGTAAACATAAAAACATACAGACGTAGACATGAAAACATACAACCATGAACGTAGAGATAAAAACATATAGACATGAACGTAGAGATAAAAACGTACAGACATGAACGTAAACATAAAAACATACAGACATGAACATTGAGATAAAATCATACAAACAATAACGTAAATATGAAAACATACAGACATGAACGTAGACATACAAATATGAAAACATGAACGTAGAGATAAAAACATACAGACATGAACGTAGAGACAAAAAGATACAGCCATGACCGTAATTTTTTTTTCACAGACATGAACGTCGATATAAAAACATACAGACATGAACGTAGACATAAAAACATATAGGTATGAACGTAGACATAAAATCATATGGACATGAACGTAGACATAAAAACATACAGACGTGAACGTAAACATAAACATACAGACATGAAAGTAAAAATAAAAACTTAGAGACATGAACGTAAATAAAAATATACATACATGAACGTAGATATCAAAAAAATATACAAACATGAACGTAAATATAAAAACATACATACATGAACGTAGCCATAAAAAACATACAGACATGAACGTAGATATAAAAACATACAGACATGAACGTAGAGATAAAAAACATACAGACATAAACGTAGAGATAAAACATACAGACATAAACGTAGAGATAAAACATACAGACATGAACGTAGATATAAAAACATACAGACATGAACGTAGAGATAAAAACATACAGACAAGAACGTAGATATAAAAACATACAGACATGAACGTAGAGATAAAAACATACAGTCATTAAAGTAAACATAAAAACATACAGACATGAACGTAGATATAAAAACATACAGACATGAATGTAGTAATAAAAACATACAGACATAAACGTAAACTTAAAAACATACAGACATGAACTTAGAGAATAAAACATACAGTCATTAACGTAAACATGAAAACATACAGACATGAACGTAGCAATAAAAACATACAGCCATAAACGTAAACATAAAAACCTACGGAAATGAACATAGATATAAAAACATACAGACATGAACTTAGATATAAAAACATTACAGACAGGAACGTAAACATAAAAACGTACAGACATGAACGTAAACATAAAAACATACAGACATGAACGTAGATATAAAAACATACAGACATGAACGTAGACATCAAAACATATAGACATGAACGTAGACATAAAAAATACAGACATTAACGTAAACATAAAAACATACAGACATGAACGAAGACATAACAACATACAGACATTAACGTAAATATTAAAACATACAGACATGAACGTAGACTTAAAATTATGAAGACATGGACGTAGAGATGAAAACATACAGACATGAACGTAGATATAAAAACATACAGACATGAACGTAGATATAAAAACATACTGACCTGAACGTAGATATAAAAACATACAGACATGAACGTAGATATAAAAACATACAGACATGAACGTAGATATAAAAACATACAGACATGAACGTAGATATAAAAACATACAGACATGAACGTAGATATAAAAACATACAGACATGAACGTAGATATAAAAACATACAGACATGAACGTAGAGATAAAAAACATACAGACATGAAGGTAGAGATAAAAATAGACAGACATGAACGTAGAGATAAAAACATACAGACATGAACGTAGATATAAAAACATACAGACATAAACATAGACATAAAAGCATACAGACATGAACGTAAACATAAAAACATACAGACATGAACGTAGACATCAAAACATACAGACATGAACGTAAACATAAAAAACATACAGACATGAACGTACAGATAAAAACATACAGACATGAACGTAGATATAAAAACATACAGACATGAACGTAGACATAAAAACATACAGTCATTAACGTAAGCATAAAAACATACAGACATGAACGTAGTAATAAAAACATACAGTAATAAAAACATACAGACATAAATAGTAAAACAAAAAAACAGACATACATACAGACATGAAAGTAGAAATAAAACATAGAGATAAAAAAACATACAGACATGAACGTAGACATAAAACCATACAGACATGAAAAAAACATACAGACATAAAGTAGAAATAAAAACATACAGACAGGAACGTAGACATAAAAACATACAGACATGAACGTAAAAACATACATACATGAAAACGTAGACATAAAACATACAGACATGAAAGTAAAAATAAAAACATACAGACATGAACGAAGAGATAGAAAGATACGTAAAAACATACAGATATGAACGTGAAACATAAAAACATACAGAAATGAACGACATAAAAACATACAGACATGAAATAAACATAAATACATATAGAAATATAAAAAAATGAGATACAGACATGAATATAAACGACATAGTGAATAAATATAACATATACACATGACATGAACGTAGACGATAAAAACATACAGACATGAACGTAAACATAAAAACATATACACATGAGACATGAACTTATACACATGTAAAAATAAAAACATACAGACAGTGAACTTATACACAAGACAGTCATACATATAATCTTAAAGACATGAAAAACATACACATGACAGTCATGAAAGTAAAAGTCATAAAAACATACACAAGACAGTAATACATAGAACTTATACACAAGAGAGATACATAGAACATATACACAATTGAAAGATATACACATGACAGTCATACATAGAACTGATCATACATATAACTTATACAATTGACATTTAAAAAAACTAAAAAGACAGTCATACATAGATATGAACGTGAACATAAAAAGTCATACATAAACTTCTCTATACACATGAAATGAATTTATACGTGATAGTCATACATAAAAACACAAGACAGTAGATATACACATGACAGTCATACATAGAACTTATACACATGGACAGTCATACATGAAGGTCAACATATAAAAAAATACAGACATAAATATAAACATAAATACATATAGAGATGAACTTATACACATAAAGTCATATAGAACTTATACAATGTTGACATAAAATAACTTACAAATTGTAGATATAAAAACATATACACATGAATGTAGATATAAAACATAATGAATGTATACATATAACATATACACATGACAGTATAACATAGAACTTATAAAATTGACAGGTATCGAACTTATACACAGACAGTCATACATAGAACATACACACATGGACAGTCATACATAAAACATATACATGAAGTATACATAGAACTTATACAATGGACATATAAATATAACATATACACATGACAGTATACATAGAACTTACACACAAGACAGTCATACATAGAACTTATACACATTGACAGTCATACATATAACTTATACACATGACAGTCATACATAGAACTTATACACAAGAGAGTCATACATAGAACATATAAAGACATTGACACTCATACATAGAACTTATACACACATGACAGTCATACATAACTTATACACAAGACAGTCATACATAGAACTTATACAATTGACAGTCATACATATAAACTTATACATAAGACAGTAATACATAGAACATAGAAGTCATACATAGAACTTACAATTGACAGTCATACATAAAACTTATACACATGACAGTCATACATAGAATTTATACAAAAGACAGTCATACATATAACTTATACAAACATTTATACACATGAAATACATAGAACTTATACACATGACAGTCATATAGAACATAGACATGACAGTCATACATATAACTTATACAATTGACAGTCATACATAAAACTTATACACAAGACAGTCATACATAGAACATATAGACATGACAGTCATACATAGAACTTATACAGATGACAGTCATTAGAACTATACACATGACAGTCATACATAGAACTTATACACATGACAGTCATACATAGAACTTATACAATTGACAGTCATACATATAACTTATACACATAAAACTTATACACAAGCAGTCATACATAGAACTTATACTCATGACAGTCATACATAGAACTTATACATATGACAGTCATACATAGAACTTATACACATGACAGTATAACATAGAACTGATACAATTGACAGTCATACATAGAACTTATACATAGAACTTATGACAGTCATACATATAACTTATACACATGACAGTCATACATATAACTTATACACATGACAGTCATACATAGAACTTATACACATAATACATAGACAGTCATACATATAACATATACAATTGACACTCATACATAGAACTTATACACATGACAGTCATAACATAGAACTTATAAAATTGACAGTCATACATATAACAGCATAACATAGACAGTTATACATAGAACTTATATTGATACAGTCAATTGACAGTCATGGTCATACAGAACTTATACAATTGACAGTCATACATAGAACTTATACACATGACAGTCATACATAGAAACTTATACACATGACAGTCATACATAGAACATATACACATGACAGTCATACAAGAACTTATACACCTGACAGTCATACATAGAACTTACACATGACAGTCCTACATACAATTGACAGTCATACATAGAACTTATACATAGACAGTGAACTTTTATTGACAAAGTCATACATATAACTTATACAATTGACAGTCATACATAGAACGTATACACCTGACAGTCATACATAGAACATATACAATTGACAATCATACATAGAACTTATACAATTGACAGTCATACATAGAACTTATACACCTGACAGTCATACATAGAACTTATACACATGACAGTCATACATAGAACTTATACATATGACAGTCATACATAGAACTTATACACATGACAGTATACATAGAACTGATACAATTGACAGTCATACATAGAACTTATACAATGACAGTCATACATACATACACAAGACAGTCATACATAGACCTTATACAATGACAGTCATACATAGAACGTATACATGACAGTCATACATAGAACATACAATTGACAGTCATACATATAACTTATACAATTGACAGTCATACATAGAACTTATACACATGACAGTCATACATAGAACTTATACAATTGACAGTCATACATAGAACTTATACAATTGACAGTCATACATAGAACTTATACAATTGACAGTCATACATAGAACTTATACAATTGACAGTCATACATAGAACTTAGACAGTCATACATATATACAATTGACAGTCATACATATAACGCATATACAATTGACAGTCATACATATAACTATACACCTGACAGTCATACATATAACATATACACATGACAGTCATACATAGAACATATACACATGACAGTCATACATAGAACAATACACATGACAGTCATACATATAACTTATACACATTGACAGTCATACATAAACTTATACATATCAACATATAACTTATACACATGACAGTCATACATAGAACTTATACACATGACAGTCATACATAGAACTTATACAATGACAGTCATAACATAGAAAATAAAATTGACAGTCATACATAGAACTACACAGGACAGTCATACATAGAACTTATCTGTTGACAGTCATACATAGAACTTATACACCTGACAGTCATACATAAGAACTTATACAATTGACAGTCATACATAGAACATACACATGACAGTCATACATATTACAATTGACAGTCATACATATAACTTATACACAAGACAGTCATACATAGAACTTATACACATGACAGTCATACATAGAAGAACTTATACACATGACAGTCATACATAGAACTTATACAATTGACAGTCATACATATAACTTATACAATTGACAGTTATACATAAAACTTATACACAAGACAGTCATACATAGAACATATAGAATGACAGTCATACAAGAACTTATACAATTGACAGTGAACTTATACAATTGACAGTCATACATAGAACTTATACAATTGACAGTCATACATAGAACTTGTACACATGACAGTCATACATAGAACTTATACAATGACAGTCATACATAGAACTTATACAATTGACAGTCATACATATAACTTATACACAACAGTCATACATAGAACTCACATGACATATAACGTATACACAAGACAGTAATACATAGAACATATACACATGACAGTCATACATATAATTCATATAACGTATACAATTGACAGTCATACATAGAACTTATACATGACAGTCATACATATAACTTATACACATGACAGTCATACATAGAACTTATACACATGACAGTCATACATAGAACTTATACACCTGACAGTCATACATAGAACTTATACACATGACAGTATAACATAGAACTTATACACATCAGTCATACATAGAACTTATACACAGGACAGTCATACATAGAACTTATACATGACAGTCATACATAGAACATATAATGACAGTCATACATATAACATATACAATTGACAGTCATACATAGAACTTATACACCTGACAGTCATACATATAACATATACATGACAGTCCTACATATAACATTGACAGTCATAGAACTAACTGATGCCATAGAACTTATACAATTGACCGTCATACATAAACATATACACATATAACTTATACACAAGACAGTCATACATAGAACTTATACACAAGACAGTCATACATATAACTTATACAATTGACAGTCATACATAGAACTTATACACATTGACAGTCATACATAGAACAGTCATATAAAATTGACAGTCATACATAGAACTTATACACAGGACAGTCATACATAGAACTTATACAATTGACAGTCATATATAGAACTTATACAATTGACAGTCATACATATAACTTATACAATTGACAGTCATACATAGAACTTATTTCATACATAAAACACAAGACAGTCATACATATAACTTATACACAAGACAGTCATACATAGAACATACAGTAGAACATGACAGTCATACATAGAACTTATACAATCATGACAGTCATACATAGAACTTATACATAGAACATGACAGTCATACATAGAACTTATACAATTGACAGTTTAAATAGAACTTATACAATTGACAGTCATACATAGAACTTATACACATGACAGTCATACATATAACTTATACAATTGACAGTCATACATAGAACTTATACAATTGACAGTCATACATAGAACTTATACACATGACAGTCATACATAGAACTATATATATGACAGTCATACATAGAAGTCATACATAGAACTTATACACATGACAGTCATACATAGAACTTATACACATGACAGTCCTACATATAACTTATAGACATGACAGTCATACATAGAACTTATACATGACAGTCATACATATAACTTATACAAAAGACAGTCATACATAGAACTTATACAATTGACAGTTATACATAAAACTTATACACATGACAGTCATACAACATATAGACATTGACAATCATACATAGAACTTATTGACAGTCATACATAGAACGTATACATAACAGTCATACATATAACTTATACAATTGACAGTCATACATAGAACTTATCACAAGGCAGTCATCCATAGAACTTATACACATGACAGTCATACATAGAACTTATACACATGACAGTCATACATGGAACTTATACAATTGACAGTCATACATAGAACTTATACACATGACAGTCATACATAGAACTTATACACATGACAGTCATACATATAACATACACATGACAGTCATAACATAGAACTTATACAACAGTCATACATAAAACGTATACATGACAGTCATACATATTATACACATGATCACACATACAATTGACAGTCATACATAGAACTTATACACATGACAGTCATACATATAACTTATACAATTGACAGTCATACATAGAACTTATACACATTGACAGTCATAAATAGAATTATACACATGACAGTCATACATAGAACTTATAGACATGACAGTCATACATATAACATATACACATGACAGTCATACATAGAACTTATACACATGACAGTCATACATATAAAATATACACATGAGAGTCATACATATAACTTATACACAAGACAGTAATACATAGAACTTTTAAATACACACTTTATCAAAGCCTTGATGACAAACTTACAAAAACATGTATAGACACATTCACACATCAACACACACGTACAGTTACGCACATGGAGCCATACATTATTTTACACCCTTGAAAACACCTAGCATTACATTGACAATAGACCACAAATGTTTCCCACAAATCTCCCCTTCTTCCTCTTTTCCCTCAATCATTTCATACAAACATACGATTTTACAAGTAAGTCGTGCTCAAAGACTATGAAGGCGACGGCAAACTGCGAACAGCTTTGATTCTTACAGTTGGGTGACAGTAACGTGAAGAGAGCTTCCTGCTTACAGTTAGGTGACATCAAACTGCAAACAGCTTTGATGCTTACAGTTGGGTGACAGTAACGTGAAGAGAGCTTCGATGCTTACAGTTAGGTGACAGTAACGTGAAGAGAGCTTCCTGCTTACAGTTAGGTGACATCAAACTGCAAACAGCTTTGATGCTTACAGTTGGGTGACAGTAACGTGAAGAGAGCTTCGATCCTTACAGTTAGGTGACAGTAACGTGAGGACAGCTTTGATGCTTACAGTTAGGTGACATCAAACTACAAACAGCTTTGATGCTTACAGTTGGGTGACAGTAACGTGAGGACAGCTTCGATGCTGACAGTTAGGTGACAGTAACGTGAGGACAACTGTGATGCTTACAGTTACGTGATAGTAACGTGAAGACATCTTTGATGCTTACAGTCAGGTGACAGGAACGTGAGGACAGCTTTGATGCTTATAATTAGGTGACAGTAACGTGAGGACAGCTTTGATGCTTATAGTTATGTGACAGCAAACTGCGAACAACTTTGATGCTAATAATTAGGTGACTGCAAATTGCGAACAGCTTTGATGCTGATCGTTAGGTGACAGCAAAATGCCAACAGCTTTGATATTTACAGTTAAGTGACAGTAACGTGAGGATAACTGATGCTTACAGCTCGATGACGGCAACGTGAGCAAAGCTTTGATGCTTACAGTTAGGTGACAGTAACGTGAGGATAGCTTTGATGCTTACCGATAGGCGACAGTAATGTGAGGACTGTTTCGATGCTTACAGTTAGGTAACAGCAAACTGGTGACAGCTTTTGATGCTTACAGTTAGGCGACAGTAACACAAGGACAGCTTCGATGCTTACAGTTACGTGACAGCAAACTGGTGACAGCTTCGATGCTTACAGTTAGGTGACAGCAAACTGGTGACAGCTTTGATACTTACAGTTAGGTGACAGTAAAGGGAGAATAGCTTCGATACTTACTGTTACGTGATAGTAAACTGGTCACAGCTTCTAAACTTACAGTTAGGTGACAGCAAACTGGTGACATCTTTGATGCTTACAGTTAGGTGACAGTAAAGTGAGAACAGCTTCAATGCTTACAGTTAGTGATAGTAAACTGGTCACAGCTTCGATGCTTACAGTTAGGTGATAGTAAACTGGTCACAGCTTCAATGCTTATAGTTATCTGACAGCAAACTAATCACAGTTTCGATTCTCATAGTTAGGTGACAGAAAACTGGTGACAGCTTCGAAGCTTACAGATAGGTGAGAGTAAACTGTTCACAGCTTCCATGCTTATAGTTAAGTGACAGTAAACTGGTAACACCTTCGATGCTTACAGTTAAGTGACAGTAAACTGGTAACACCTTCGATGCTTACAGTTAAGTGACAGTAAACTGGTAACACCTTTGGATGCTTACAGTTAAGTGACAGTAAACTGGTCAGAGCTTGGATGCTTATAGTTAGGTGTCAGTAAACTGGTGACAGGTTTGATGGTTATAGTTAGGTGACAGCAAACTGGTCACAGCTATGATGCTTATAGTTACGTGAATGCAAACTGGTCACAGCTTGGATGTTTATAGTTAGGTGACAGCAAACTGGTCACAGGTTGGATGCTTATAGTTAGGTGACAGCAAACTGGTCACAGCTTGGATGCTTATAGTTACGTGAATGCAAACTGGTCACGGCTTGGATGCTTATAGTTAGGTGACAGCAAACTGGTGACAGCTTCGATGCTTATAGTTAGATGACAGTAACGTGAGGGCAGCTTTGATGCTTTCAGTTATATGACAGTAACATGAGGACAGCTTTGATGCTTACAGTTAGGTGACAGTAAACTGGTCAGAGCTTCGATGCTTATAGTTAGGTGACAGTAACAGGAAGACAGCGTTGCTACTGACAGTTAGGTGACAGTAACGTGACGACTGCTTCGATACGTACAGTCAGGTGACAGCAAACTGGTCACAGTCTCGATGCTTACAGTTAGGTGACAGCAAACTGGTAAAAGCTTATATGTTAACAGTTAGCTGACAGTAACGTGAGGACAGCTTCGATGCTTACAGTTAGATGACAGCAAACTGCGAACAGCTTTGATGCTGATAGTTAGTGACAGTAATCTGAGGACCGTTTTCGATGGTTATAGTTAGGTAACAGCAAACCGCGAAAATCTTCGATGCTTATAGTTAGGTGACAGTAAACTGGTGACAGGTTTGATGATTATAGTTAGGTGATTGTAAAATTGGGACATCTTTGATGCTTACAGTTAGGTGACAGTAAACTGGTGACAGCTTCGATGCTTACAGTTAGTTGACAGTAAACTGGTGACAGGTTTGATGATTATAGTTAAGTGACAGTAAACTGGTCACAGCTTCGATGCTTACAGTTAGTTGACAGTAAACTGGTCACAGCTTCGATGTTTACAGTTAAGTGACAGTAAACTGATCACATCTTCGATGCTTACAGTTAGGTGACAGTAAACTGGTGACAGGTTTGATGATTATAGTTAGGTGACTGTGAACAGGGGACAGCTTCGATGATTATAGTTAGGTGAATGTAAACAGGGACAGCTTTGATGATTATATTTAGGTGACAGTAAAAGGCGGACAGCTTTCATGCTTACAGTTAGGTGACGGTAAACTGGGAACAACTTCGATGCTTACTCTTAGTTGACGGTTACCTGGAGTCAGCTTTGCTTTTTCCAGTTAGTTGACGGTAAACTGGGGTCAGCTTTGATGCTGATAGTTAAGTGACGTAAGGACAGCTTTGATGCTTCCATTTTGTTGACGGTAAACTGGGGACTGCTTTGATGCTTACAGTTAGGTGACAGCAAACTGAGGACAGCTTTCAGTGTTTACAGTTAGGTGACGGTAAACTGGGAACAGCTTTGATGCTTAGTGTTTAGTGATGGTAATGTCATGACAGTTGCGCTGCTTACAGTTAGGTGACAGCGTACTGGTGACAGCTTTAATGCTTACAGTTAGATGACGGTAATCCGTGGACTGCTTTAATGCTTACAGTTAGGTGACGGTAAAATGGGGACAGCTTTGATGCTGATAGTTAGGTGACGGTTAAGGAGGACAGCTTTTATGCTGATAGTTAGGTGACGGTAAAGTGGGGACAGCTTTGATGCTGATAGTTAGGGACGGTAACGTGGGGACAGCTTTGATGATTATAGTAAGGTGACAGCAAACTGAGGACAGCTTGGTGTTTACAGTTAGTTAACGGTAAACTAAGGACCACTTTGATGCTTACAGTTAGGTGATGGTAAACTGAGGACAGTTTTGATTGTTGCAACTAGTTAACGGTAACTTGGTGACATCTTTGATGGTTAGAGTTAATTCACGGTGATCTGATGCCAGCTTTGATGGTTACAGTTAGTTGACGGTAACCTGGTTACAGGTTAGATGGTTACAGTTAGTTGACGGTAACCTGGTTACATGTTTTGATGGTTACAGTTAGTTGACGATAACCTGTTTACAGGTTTGATGGTTACAGTTAGTTGACGGTAACCTGGTTACAGGTTTGATGGTTACAGTTAGTTGACGGTAACCTGGTTACAGGTTTGATGGTTACAGTTAGTTAACGGTAACTTGGTTACAGGTTTGATGGTTACAGTTAGTTGACGGTAACCTGGTTACAGGTTTGATGGTTACAGTTAGTTCACGGTAACCTGGTTACAGGTTTGATGGTTACAGTTAATTTACGGTAACCTGGTTACAGCTTTGATGGTTACATTTAGTTAACGGCAACCTGAGGACAGCTTAGATGCTTACAGTCATGGAACTGTAATGTGGCTGGCAGCTTTAATACCTACCGTCAAGTAACGATAATATGGTTTGGCAGCTTTAATACCTACAGTCAAGTAACTGTAATATTGTTGGCAGCTTTAATACCTATAGTCAAGTAACTGTAATATGCTTTAATACCTATAGCCAAGCAGCTTTAATACCTATATTCCAGGCAAGTAACTGTAATATGCTTGGCAGCTTTAATACCTATAGTCAAGTAACTGTAATATGGTTGGCAGCTTTAATACATATAGTCAAGTAACTGTAATATGGTTGGCAGCTTTAATACATATAGTCAAGTAACTGTAATATGGTTGGCAGCTTTAATACCTATAGTCAAGTAACTGTAATATGGTTGGCAGCTTTAATACATATAGTCAAGTAACTGTAATATGGTTGGCAGCTTTAATACCTATAGTCAAGTAACTGTAATATGGTTGACAGCTTTAATACATATAGTCAAGTAACTGTAATATGGTTGGCAGCTTTAATACATATAGTCAAGTAACTGTAATATGGTTGGCAGCTTTAATACATATAGTCAAGTAACTGTAATATGGTTGGCAGCTTTAATACATATAGTCAAGTAACTGTAATATGGTTGACAGCGTTGCTGCGTTCTGCCAGGTAACGATAAATTGCAGACAGCCTTGATGCTTACCGTCATGTATCGGTAATGTATTTGACAGCTTTGGTGTCTTTTGTCAGATACCGGTTTAGTGGAGAAAGCTTTGATGCTTGCAGTCAGGTAACAAGAAATCGGAAAAAAGAAGCTTTAATGCTTACAGTCAGGTAACAAAAAAACTGGAGACATCTTTGATGCTTACGGTCAGGTAACCACAAACTTGAGACGTCTTTGATGTTTTTGGTCAGGTAACAAGAAACTGGAGACGTCTTCGATGCTTACGGTCAGGCCATGAAATAATGTGGCTAGCTTTGCTGCTTCCACTCAGATAACGATAAACTTCGGATAGCTTTAATGTTTACAGTCAGATAACTGTAAACTGTGGACAGCTTTAATGTTTACAGTCAGATAACGGTAAACTGGGGACAGCTTTAATGTTTACAGTCAGATAACGGTAAACTGGGGACAGCTTTAATGTTTACAGTCAGATAACGGTAAACCGGGGACAGCTTTAATGTTTACAGTCAGATAACGGTAAACTGGGGATAGCTTTAATGTTTACAGTCAGATAACGGTAAACTGGGGACAGCCTTAATGTTTACAGTCAGATAACAGTAAACAGGGGACAGCTTTATTCTTCCAGTGAGGTAACGATAAATTGGATACAGCTTTTATGCTTCCAGTCAGGTAACAGTAAACTGGGGACAGCTTTGATGCGTATAGTCAGGTAACGGTTAACTGGGGACAGCTATGATGCGTATAGTCAGGTAACCGTAAACTGGGGACAGCTATGATGCGTATAGTCAGGTAACAGTAAACTGGGGACAGCTATGATGCTTACAGTCAGGTAACAGTAAACTGGGGACCGCTATGATGCATATAGTCAGGTAGCAGTAAACTGGGGACAGCTATGATGCTTATAGTCAGGTAACAGTAAACTGGGGACAGCTATGATGCGTATAGTCAGGTAACAGTAAACTGGGGACAGCTATGATGCGTATAGTCAGGTAACAGTAAACTGGGGACAACTATGATGCTTACAGTGATGTAACAGTAAACTGGGGACAACTATGATGTTTACAGTCAGGTAACAGTAAACTGGGGACAGCTATGATGCTTACAGTCAGGTAACAGTAAACTGGGGACAACTATGATGCTTACAGTCAGGTAACAGTAAACTGGGGACAGCTATGATGCTTACAGTCAGGTAACAGTAAACTGGGGACAACTATGATGCTTACAGTCAGGTAACAGGTAAACTGGGGACCGCTATGATGCTTATAGTCAGGTAGCAGTAAACTTGGGACAGCTATAATGCTTATAGTCAGGTAACAGTAAACTGGGGACAACTATGATGCTTACAGTCAGGTAACAGTAAACTGGGGAGAGCTATGATGCTTACAGTCAGGTAACAGTAAACTGGGGACAACTATGATGTTTACAGTCAGGTAACAGTAAACTGGGGACAGCTATGATGCGTATAGTCAGGTAACGGTTAACTGGGGACAGCTATGATGCGTATAGTCAGGTAACAGTAAACTGGGGACAGCTATGATGCTTACAGTCAGGTAACAGTAAACTGGGGACAGCTATGATGCGTATAGTCAGGTAACAGTAAACTGGGGACAGCTATGATGCTTACAGTCAGGTAACAGTAAACTGGGGACAGCTATGATGCTTACAGGTAACGGCAAACTAGGGGGCAGCTTTATTGTTTACAGTCAGATAACGGTAAACTGGAGCCAGCTTTATTCTTCCAAGCAGGTAACAGCATACTGCATACAGCTTTCATGTTTCCAGTCAGGTAACGATAAACTGGATACAGCTTTCATGTTTCCAGTCAGGTAACGATAAACTGGATACAGCTTTATTCTTACAGTCAGGTAACGATAAACTGGATACAGCTTTCATGTTTCCAGTCAGGTAACGGTAAACTGGAGCCAGCTTTATTCTTCCAGTCAGGTAACGATAAACTGGATACAGCTTTCATGTTTCCAGTCAGGTAACGATAAACTGGATACAGCTTTATTCTTACAGTCAGGTTAGGGTAACCTGCGGGCAGCTATGATGCTTACAGTCAGTTAACGGTAAACTGAAGACATCTTTGATGCTTACAGTCAGGTAACGGTAAAGTGGGGACAGCATTGATGCTTACAGTCAGGTAACGGTTAACTGGGGACAGCTATGATGCGTATAGTCAGGTAGCAGTAAACTGGGGACAACTATGATGCGTATAGTCAGGTAACAGTAAACTGGGGACAGCTATAATGCGTATAGTCAGGTAACAGTAAACTGGGGACAGCTATGATGCGTATAGTCAGGTAACAGTAAACTGGGGACAGCTATGATGCTTATAGTCAGGTAAGGGTAAATTTGGGACAGCTATGATGCTTACAGTCAGGTAACGGCAAACTAGGGGCAGCTTTATTGTTTACAGTCAGATAACGGTAAACTGGGTCCAGCTTTATTCTTCCAGTCAGGTAACGATAAACTGGATACAGCTTTCATGTTTGCAGTCAGGTAACAGTATACTGGATACAGCTTTCATGTTTCCAGTCAGGTAACGATAAACTGGATACAGCTTTATTCTTACAGTCAGGTAAGGGTAACCTGCGAGCAGCTATGATGCTTACAGTCAGTTAACTGTAAACTGAAGACATCTTTGATGCTTACAGTCAGGTAACGGTAAACTGAAGACATCTTTGATGCTTACAGTCAGGTAACAGTAAACTGGGCACAGCTTTGATGCTTACAGTGAGGTAACGGTTAACTGGGGACAGCTATGATGCTTACAGTCAGGTAACGGTAAACTTGGGACAGCTTTATTCTTACAATCAGGTAACGGTAAACTAGAGGCAGCTCTTATTCCTTCGGTGAGGTAACGGTAAACTGAAGACATCTTTGATGCTTACGGTCAGTTAACGGTAAAATGAAAACAGGTATGATGCTTACAGTCAGTTAACGGTAAACTGAAGAGAGATGTGATGCTTACAGTCAGTTAACGGTAAATTGAAGACAGATATGATGCTTACAGTCAGTTGACGTTAAACTGAAGACAACTATGATGCTTACAGTCAGTTAACGGTAAACTGAAGACAGATATGATGTTTACAGTCAGGTAACGTTAAACTGAAGACAACTATGATGCTTACAGTCAGTTAACGGTAAAGTGAAGACAGATATGATGTTTACGTCAGGTAACGGTAAACTGAAGACAGATATGATGTTTACAGTCAGGTAACGTTAAATGGAAGACAACTATGATGCTTACAGTCAGTTAACGGTAAACTGAAGACAACTATGATGTTTACAGTCAGGTAACGGTAAACTGAAGACAGATATGATGTTTACAGTCAGGTAACGGTAAACTGAAAACATCTTTGATGCTTACAGTCAGGTAACGGTAAAACTGAAGACCGCTATGATGCTTACAGTCAGGTAACGATAAACTGAAGACATCGTTGATGTTTAGAGTCAGACAACGGTAAACTGACGACATTTTTTATTCTTACAGTCAGGTAAGAGTAAACTGAGTACATTTTTGCGCTTTAAGTCAGATAAAGATAAACTAAAGATGTCTTTGATGATTACAGTCAGACAACGGTAAACTGAAGACACTTTTCATGATTACAGTCAGACAACGGTATATTGAAGACATCTTTGATGTTTAGAGTTAGGTAACCGTAAACTGGGAACAGCTTTGATTCTTACTGTCACGTAACTGTAAACTGAAGGCGTCGTTGATGCTTCCAGTAACGTAAAGGTAAACTGGAGACAGCTTTGATGCTCGCCGACAGGTCCAGAAAACTAGGGAATTATTTAAGGCTAACTGTTTAGGAACAGCAAAACACGGGACAGAATTGATGCTTTAAGTAAGGAAGGAACAAAGTGAGACAGCTTTAATGATTACAGTCAAGAGACAACAATGTGATGACAGCTTTAATGATTACAGTCAGGAGACAACAAAGTGAGGACAGCTTTAGTGATTACAGTCAAGAGACAACAAACTGAGGACAGCTTTAATGATTACAGTTAAGAGACAACAAACTGAGGACAGCTTTAATGATTACAGCCAAGAGACAACAAACTGAGGACACCTTTAATGATTACACACAGGAGACAACAAACTGAGGACAGTTTTAATGATTACAGTCAAGATACAACAAAGTGGGAACATTTTTTATGATTACAGTCAAGATACAACACAGTGAGGACATCTTTAATGATTACAGTCAAGAGACAACAAAGTGAAGACATCTTTAATGATTACAGTCAAGAGACAATAAAGTGAGGAAGGCTTTAATGATTACAGTCAAGAGACAACAAAGTGAGGAAGGCTTTAATGATTACAGTCAAGAGACAACAAAGTGAGGACAGCTTCAATGATTACAGTCAAGAGACAACAAAGTGAGGACAGCTTTAATGATTACAGTCAGGAGACAACAAAGTGAGGACAGCTTTAATGATTACAGTCAGGAGACAACAAAGTGAGGACAGCTTTAATGATTACAGTCAGGAGACAACAAAGTGAGGACAGCTTTAATGATTACAGTCAAGAGACAACAAAGTCATGACAGCTGTAATGATTACAGTCAAGAGAGATCAAATCGAGACAGCTTTAATGATTACAGTCAAGAGACAATAAAGTCAGGACAGCTTTAATGATGACAGTCAGGAGACAACCAATTGAGGAAGGCTTTAATGATTACAGTCAAGAGACAACACAGTGAGAAAGGTTTTAATGATTACAGTCAAGAGACAACACAGTGAGAAAGGTTTTAATGATTACAGTCAAGAGACAACAAAGTGAGGAAGGTTTTAATGATCACAGTCAAGAGACAACAAAGTGAGGAAGGTTTTAATGATTACAGTCAAGAGACAACAAAGTGAGGAAGGTTTTAATGATTACAGTCAGGAGACAACATAGGAAAGGGCAGCTTTAATGATTACAGTCAAGAGACAACAAATTGAGACAGCTTTAATGATTACAGTCAAGAGAGATCAAATCGAGACAGCGTTAATGATTACAGTCAAGAGACAACAAATCGAGACAGCTTTAATGATTACAGTCAAGAGACAACAAATCGAGACAGCTTTAATGATTACAGTCAAGAGACAACAAATCGAGACAGCTTTAATGATTACAGTCAAGAGAGATCAAATCGAGACAGCTTTAATGATTACAGTCAAGAGACAACAAATCGAGACAGCTTTAATGATAACAGTCAGGAGACAACAAAATGAGGAGGGCTTTAATAATTACAGTCAAGAGACAACAAAGTGAGGAAGGTTTTAATGATTACAGTCAGGAGACAACATAGGAAAGGGCAGCTTTAATGATTACAGTCAAGAGACAACAAATTGAGACAGCTTTAATGATTACAGTCAAGAGAGATCAAATCGAGACAGCGTTAATGATTACAGTCAAGAGACAACAAATCGAGACAGCTTTAATGATTACAGTCAAGAGACAACAAATCGAGACAGCTTTAATGATTACAGTCAAGAGACAATAAAAATCGAGACAGCTTTAATGATTACAGTCAAGAGAGATCAAATCGAGACAGCTTTAATGATTACAGTCAAGAGACAACAAATCGAGACAGCTTTAATGATAACAGTCAGGAGACAACAAAATGAGGAGGGCTTTAATAATTGCAGTCAAGAGACAATAAAGTCATGACAGCCGTAATGATTACAGTCAAGAGACAATAAAGTCATGACAGCTTTAATGATTACAGTCAAGAGACAATAACGTCATGACAGCTGTAATGATTACAGTCAGGAGACAACAAAGTGAGGAAGGCTTTAATGATTACCGTCAGGAGACAACAATGTGAGGACATCTTTAATGATTACAGTCAGGAGACAACAAAGTGAGGACAGCTTTAATGATTACAGTCAGGAGACAACAATGTGCGGAAATCTTTAATGATTACAGTCAGGAGACAGCAAAGTAAGGACGGCTTTAATGATTACAGTCAGGAGACAACAATGTGAGGACATCTTTAATGATTACAGCCAGGAGACAGCAAAGTGAGGACAGCTTTAATGATTACAGTCAGGAGACAACAATGTGAGGACATCTTTAATGATTACAGTCAGGAGACAACAAAGTAAGGACGGCTTTAATGATTACAGTCAGGAGACAACAAAGTGAGGAAGGCTTTAATGATAACAGTCAAGAGACAACAAAGTGAGGAAGGTTTTAATGATTACAGTCAAGAGACAACAAAGTGAGGAAGGTTTTAAAATTACAGTCAAGATACAACAAAGTAAGGAAGGCTTTAATGATTACAGTCAAGAAACAACAAAATGAGGAAGGCTTGAATGATAACAGTCAGGAGACAATGAAACGAGGAAGGTTTTAATGATTACAGTCAGGAGACAACAAACTATAGATTTCTTTGATGCTTTCAATCATGTGACAGCATACTGGGGATCGCTTTAATGATTAAATTCAGGTAACAGCGAGTTGGGGATAACTTTGATGTTTAAAGTAAGGTAACAGTGAGTTGGGGATAGCGTTGATGCCAAAAGTCAAGTAACAGCAAGTTGGGGATAGTTTTGATGTTTAAAGTCAGGTAACAGGAGTTGGATATAGCTTTGATGTCAAAAGTCAGGTAACAGCGAGTTGGGGATAGCTTTGATGTCAAAAGTCAGGTAACAGTGAGTTGGGGATAGCTTTGATGCTTAAAGTCAAGTAATAGCGAGTTGGGGATATTTTTGATGTTTAAAGTCAGGTAACAGGGAGTTGGATATAGCTTTGATGCCCAAAGTCAGGTAACAGTGAGTTGGATATAGCTTTGATGCCCAAAGTCAGGTAACAGTGAGTTGGATATAGCTTTGATGCCCAAAGTCAGGTAACAGGGAGTTGGATATAGCTTTGATGCCCAAAGTCAGGTAACATTGAGTTGGGGATAGCTTTGATGCCAAAAGTCAGGTAACAGTGAGTTGGGGATAGCTTTGATGCTCAAAGTCAGGTAACAGTGAGTTGGGGATAGCTTTGATGCCAGAAGTCAGGTAACAGTGAGTTGGGGATAGCTTTAATGCCAGAGGTCAGGTAACATTGAGTTGGGAATAGCTTTGATGCCAAAAGTCAGGTAACAGTGAGTTGGGGATAGCGTTGATGCCAAAAGTCAGGTAACAGCGAGTTGGGGATAGCTTTGATGCCAAAAGTCAGGTAACAGTGAGTTGGGAATAGCTTTGATGCCAAAAGTCAGGTAACAGTGAGCTGGGGATAGCTTTGATGCCAAAAGTCAGGTAACAGTGAGTTGGGAATAGCTTTAATGCCAAAAGTCAGGTAACAGTGAGCGGGGATAGCTTTGATGCCAAAAGTCCGGTAACAGCGAGTTGGAGATAGCTTTGATGCTCAAAGTCAGGTAACAGCGAGTTGGGGATAGCTTTGATGCTCAAAGTCAGGTAACAGTGAGTTGGGGATAACTTTGATGTTTATAGTCAGGTAACAGTGAGTTGGGGATAACTTTGATGTTTATAGTCAGGTAACAGTGACTTGGGGATTGCTTTGATGCTCAAAGTCAGGTAACAGCAAGTTGGGGATAGCTTTGGTGCTCAAAGTCAGGTAACAGCGAGCTGGGAATAACTTTGATGTTGATTGTCAGGTAACAGTGACTTGGGGATTGCTTTGATGCTCAAAGTCAGGTAACAGCAAGTTGGGGATAACTTTGATGCCCAAAGTCAGGTAACAGCGAGCTGGGAATAACTTTGATGTTGATTGTCAGGTAACAGTGAGTTGGGGATAGCTTTGATGCCCAAAGTCAGGTAACAGTGAGTTGGGAATAGCTTTGATGTTTATAGTCAGGTAACAGTGAGTTGGGAATAGCTTTGATGTTTATAGTCAGGTAACAGTGAGTTGGGAATAGCATTGATGCCCAAAGTCAGGTAACAGTGAGTTGGGAATAGCTTTGATGCCCAAAGTCAGGTAACAGTGAGTTGGGGATAGCTTTGATGTTTATAGTCAGGTAACAGTGAGTTGGGAATAGCTTTGAAGTTTATAGTCAGGTAACAGTGAGTTGGGGATAGATTTGCTGTTTATAGTCAGGTAACAGTGAGTTGGGAATAGCTTTGATGTTTATAGTCAGGTAACAGTGAGTTGGGAATAGCTTTGAAGTTGATAGTCAGGTAACAGCGAGTTGGGAATAGCTTTGATGCCCAAAGTCAGGTAACAGTGAGTTGGGGATAGCTTTGAAGTTGATAGTCAGGTAACAGTGAGTTGGGAATAGCTTTGCTGTTGATAGTCAGGTAACAGTGAGTTGGGGATAGCTTTGATGTTTATAGTCAGGTAACAGTGAGTTGGGGATAGCTTTGCTGTTTATAGTCAGGTAACAGTGAATTGGGAATAGCTTTGCTGTTTATAGTCAGGTAACAGTGAGTTGGGGATAGCTTTGATGCCCAAAGTCAGGTAACATTGAGTTGGGAATAGCTTTGATGTTTATAGTCAGGTAACAGTGAGTTGGGGATAGCTTTGCTGTTTATAGCCAGGTAACAGTGAATTGGGAATAGCTTTGCTGTTTATAGTCAGGTAACAGTGAGTTGGGAATAGCTTTGATGTTTATAGTCAGGTAACAGTGAGTTGGGGAAAGCTTTGATGTTTATAGTCATGTAACAGTGAGTTGGGGATAGATTTGCTGTTTATAGTCAGGTAACAGTGAGTTGGGGATAGCTTTGATGCCCAAAGTCAGGTAACAGTGAGTTGGGAATAGCTTTGATGTTTATAGTCAGGTAACAGTGAGTTGGGAATAGCTTTGATGTTTATAGTCAGGTAACAGTGAGTTGGGAATAGCTTTGATGCTCAAAGTCAGGTAACAGTGAGTTGGGAATAGCTTTGATGTCCAAAGTCAGGTAACAGTGAGTTGGGAATAGCTTTGATGTTTACAGTCAGGTAACAGTGAGTTGGGATAGCTTTGATGTTTATAGTCAGGTAACAGCGAGCTGGGAATAGCTTTGATGCCAAAAGTCAGGTAACAGCCAGCTGGGAATAGCTTTCATGCTCAAAGTCAGGTAACAGCGAGGCTGGGAATAGCTTTGCTGTTGATAGTCAGGTAACAGTGAGTTGGGAATAGCTTTGATGTTTATAGTCAGGTAACAGTGAGTTGGGGATAGCTTTGCTGTTTATAGTCAGGTAACAGTGAGTTGGGAATAGCTTTGATGTTTAAAGTAAGTTAAAATTGAGTTGGCGATAGCTTTAATGTTCAAAGACAGGTAACAGTGATATGGGATAGCTCTGATGTCTAAAGTCAGGTAACAGCAAGTTGGCGATAGCTTTGATGCCAAACGTCGGGTAACAGTCAGGTAACAGTGAGTTGGCGATAGCTTTGATGTTTAAAGTCAGGTAACAGCAAGTTGGGGATAGCTTTGATGTTTAAAGTCAGTTAAAAGCAAGTTGGGGATAGCTTTAATGTTCAAAGTCAGGTAACAGCAAGTTGGGGATAGCTTTTGATGTCTAAAGTCAGGTAACAGCAAGTTGGGGATAGCTTTGATGCCAATGTCGGTAACAGCGAGGTTGGTACAATGTCAACACTAACAGTGAGATAACCGGCGATAGGGTCAACGTTTACAGTCAGGTAACAGCGAGTTTGGTACAATGTCAATGTTTACAGTCAGGTAACAGCGAGTTTGATACGATGTCAATGCTACTGTCAGGTAACAGCGAGTTGGGTACAATGTCAATGCTGTCAAAATCAGGTAAAAGCGAGTTGGGTAGCTTTGCCAATGCTTACAGTCAGGTAAAAGCAAGTTGGGTACATTTTTGATGCTTACAGTCAGGTTTGAGGTGGGTACAATATCAATGCTTACAGTCAGCTAACAGCGAGATGGGTTGTCAATGCTTACAGTCAGGTCAACAGTCGGATGGGTAACCGCGAATTTGGTACAGGGTCAAACGTTTACAATGTCAATGGTAACAGCGAGTTTGGTACAATGTCAATGTTTACTGTCAGGTAACAGCGAGTTGCATACAATGTCAATGCTTACTGTCAGGTAACTGCGAGATGGGTACAATGTCAATGCTTACAGTCAGGTAAGAGCGAGTTGGGTACAATGTCAATGCTTACAGTCAGGTAAAGCGAGTTGGGTACAATTTCAATGCTTACTGTCAGGTAACAGCAAGTTGGGTACAATATCAATGCTTACAGTCAGGTAACAGCGAGATGGGTACAATGTCAATGCTTACAGTCAGGTAACAGCGAGATGGGTACAATGTCAATGCTTACTGTCAGGTAACAGCGAGATGGGTACAATGTCAATGCTTACTGTCAGGTAACAGCGAGTTGGGTACAATGTCAATGCTTACTGTCAGGTAACAGCGAGTTGGGTACAATGTCAATGCTTACTGTCAGGTAACAGCGAGATGGGTACAATGTCAATGCTTAATGTCAGGTAACAGCGACTTGGGTACAATGTCAATGCTTACTGTCAGGTAACAGCGAGTTGGGTACAATGTCAATGCTTACTGTCAGGTAACAGCGAGTTGGGTACAATGTCAATGCTTACTGTCAGGTAACAGCGAGTTGGGTACAATGTCAATGCTTACTGTCAGGTAACAGCGAGATGGGAATAATGTCAATGTCAATGCCTACTGTCAGGTAACAGCGAGTTGGGTACAATGTCAATGCTTACTGTCAGGTAACAGCGAGATGGGTACAATGTCAATGCTTACAGTCAGGTAACAGCGAGATGGATACAATGTCAATGCTTACAGTCAGGTAACAGCGAGTTGGGTACAATGTCAATGCTTAATGTCAGGTAACAGCGAGATGGGTACAATGTCAATGTTTACAGTCAGGTAACAGCGAGATGGGTACAATGTCAATGCTTACTGTCAGGTAACAGCGAGATGGGTACAATGTCAATGCTTACTTTCAGGTAACAGCGAGATGGGTACAATGTCAATGCTTACTTTCAGGTAACAGCGAGATGGGTAATGTCAATGCTTACTTTCAGGTAACAGCGAGATGGGTTAATGTCAATGCTTGATGTCAGGTAACAGCGAGTTGGGTACAATGTCAATGCTTGATGTCAGGTAACAGCGAGTTGGGTACAATGTCAACGCTTACAGTCAGTTAACAGCGAGTTGGATACAATGTCAATGCTTACAGTCAGGTAACAGGGAGTTGGGTACAAATGCTTACTGTCAGGTAACAATAGGGAGTTGGATACAATGTCAATGTCAGGTCAGGTAACAGCGAGATGGGTACAATTTCAATGCTTACATCAGGTAACAGCGAGTTGGGGTACAATGTCAATGCTTACAGTCAGTTAACAGCGAGATGGATACAATGTCAATGCTTACAGTCAGGTAACAGTGAGGAGTTGGGTACAATGTCAACGCTTACAGTCAGTTAACAGCGAGATGGGTACAATGTCAATGCTTACAGTCAGGTAACAAAGAGTTGGGTAGAATGTCAATGCTTACAGTCAGGTAACAAAGAGTTGGGTACAATGTCAATGCTTACAGTCAGGTAACAAAGAGTTGGGTACAATGTCAATGCTTACAGTCAGGTAACAAAGAGTTGGGTACAATGTCAATGCTTACAGTCAGGTAACAATGTCGAGTTGGGTACAATGTCAATGCTTACAGTCATCAAAGAGATGGGTACAAAGTCAATGCTTGGTCAGGTAACAAGAGTTGGGTCAATGCAATGCTTACAGTCAGGTAACAAAGAGTTGGGTACAATGTCAATGCTTACAGTCAGGTAACAAAGAGATGGGTACAAAGTCAATGCTTACAGTCAGATAACAAAGAGTTGGACAAAATGTCAATGCTTACAGTCAGATAACAGCGAGTTGGGTAGAATGTCAAATGCTTGGACAGTCAGGTAACAAAGAGATGGGTATAATGTCAATGCTTACAGTTAGGTAACAAAGAGTTGGGTACAATGTCAATGCTTACAGTCAGGTAACAGCGAGTTGGGTACAAGGTCAATGCTTACAGTCAGGTAACACAGAGCTGGGTACAATGTCAATGCTTACAGTCAGGTAACAAAGAGTTGGGTACAATGTCAATGCTTACAGTTAGGTAACAAAGAGATGGGTATAATGTCAATGCTTACAGTTAGGTAACAAAGAGATTGGTACAATGTCAATGCTTACAGTCAGGTAACAAGAGTTGGGTACAATGTCAATGCTTACAGTCAGGTAACAAAGAGTTTGGTACAATGTCAATGCTCACAGTCAGGTAACAAAGAGTTGGGTACAATGTCAATGCTTACAGTCAGGTAACAAAGAGCTGGGTACAATGTCAATGCTTACATTGTGGTAACAAAGAGTTGGGTAGAATGTCAATGCTTACATACAGGTAACAACGAGTTGGGTAGAATGTCAATGCTTACATTCAGGTAACAAAGAGTTGGGTACAATGTCAATGCTTACAGTCAGGTAACAAAGCGTTTGGTACAATGTCAATGCTTACAGTCAGGTAACAAAGAGTTGGGTACAATGGCAATGCTTACAGACAGGTAACAAAGAGTTGGATACAATGTCAATGTTTACAGACAGGTAACAAAGAGTTGGGTACAATATCAATGCTTACAGACAGGTAACAACGAGTTGGGTACAATGTCAATGCTTACAGTCAGGTAACAGCGAGTTGGATACACAGTCAATGCTTACAGTCAGGTAACGGTCTTTGGATACAATGTCAATGCTTACAGTCAGGTAACAAAGAGATGGGTATAATGTCAATGCTTACAGTCAGGTAACAACGAGTTGGGTACAATGTCAATGATTACAGTCAGGTAACAAAGAGTTGGATACAATGTCAATGATTACAGTCAGGTAACAAAGAGATGGTTATAATGTCAATGTTTACAGTCAGGTAACAAAGAGTTGGATACAATGTCAATGATTACGGTCAGGTAACAAAGAGATGGGTACAATGTCAATGATTACAGTCAGGTAACAAAGAGATGGATACAATGTCAATGATTACTGTCAGGTAACAGCGAGTTGGATACACAGTCAATGCTTACAGTCAGGTAACAAGCTTTGGGTACAATGTCAATGCTTACAGTCAGGTAACAAAGAGTTCGGTAGAATGTCAATGCTTACAGTCAGGTAACAACGACTTGGAGTCAATGCTTACAGTCAGGTAACAGCGAGTTGGAGTCAATGCTTACAGTCAGGTAACAGCGATTTGGGTACAACGTCAATGCTTACAGTCAGGTGACACCGATTTGGGTACAACGTGAATGCTCACAGTCAGGTAACAGCTATTTGGGTACAAAGTCAATGCTTACTGTCAGGTAACAGCGATTTGGATACAACATCAATGCTTACAGTCAGTTAACAGCTATTTGGGTACAACGTCAATGTTACAGTCAGGTAACAGCAATTTGGGTACAAAGTCAATGCTTACAGTCAGGTCACAAGCTTTGGGTACAACGTTAATGGTTACAGTCAGGTAACAAACGAGCTGGGTACAATGTCAATGCTTACAGTCAGGTAACAGCGATTTGATACAACGGCAATGCTTACAGTCAGGTAACAGCGATTTGGGTACAACATCAATGCTTACAGTCAGGTAACAGCGATTTGGGTACAACGTCAATGCTTACAGTCAGGTAACAGCGATTTGGGTACAACGTCAATGCTTACAGTCAGGTAACAACAATTTGGGTACACTGTCAATGCTTACAGTCAGGTAACAGAGATTTGGGTTCAAAGTCAATGCTTACAGTCAGGTAACAACGATTTGGGTACAACGTCAATGCTTACAGTCATGTAACAGGAATTTGGGTACAATGTCAATGCTTACAGTCAGGAAACAGCGAGTTGGAGTCAATGCTTACAGTCAGGTAACAGCGAGTTGGAGTCAATGCTTACAGTCAGGTAACAGCGAGTTGGAGTCAATGCTTACAGTCAGGTAACAGCGAGTTGGAGTCAATGCTTAGAGTCAGGTAACAGCGAGTTAGGGTCAATGCTTACAGTCAGGTAACAGCGATTTGGGTACAACGTCAATGCTTACAGTCAGATAACAGCGAGTTGGGTACATCGTCAATGCTTACAGTCATGTAACAGTGATTTGGGTACAACGTCAATGCTTACAGTCAGGTCACAGCGAGTTGAGTCAACTCTTACAGTCTGGTAACAGCGATTTGGGTACAATGTCAATGCTTACAGTCAGGTAACGGCGAGTTGGGTACAACGTCAATGCTTACAGTCAGGTAACAGCTAGTTGGGTACAATGTCAATGCTTACAGTCAATTAACAGCGAGTTGGGTACAATGTGAAGACGTAGTCAGGTAACAGCAAGTTGGGTACAATGTCAATGCTTACAGTCAGGTAACAGCGAGTTGGATACAATGTCAATGCTTGCAGTCAGGTAACAGCGATTTAGGTAGAACGTCAATGCTTACAGTCAGGTAACAGGATTTGTGTACAACGTCAATGCTTACAGTCAGGTAACAGCGATTTGGGTACAACGTCAATATGCTTACAGTTAGGTAACAGCGATTTGAGTACAATGTCAATGCTTAAAGTCAGGTAACAGAGCTTTGGGTACAACGTCAATGCTTACAGTCAGGTAACAGAGATTTGGGTACAAAGTCAATGATGCCAGGCAGGTGACAGCCAGTTGGGTACAAAGTCAATGCTTACAGTCAGGTAACAAGCGTTGGGTACAAAGTCAATGCTTACAGTCAGGTAACAACGAGTTGGGTACAAAGTCAATAATGACAGTCAGGTAACAGCGAGTTGAGTAAAACGTCAATGCTTACAGTCAGGTAACAGCAAGTTGGGTACAAAGTCAATGCTTACAGTCAGTTAACAGTGCGTTGGGTACAACGATAATGCTTACAGTCAGGTAACAAACTTTGGGTACAACGTCAATGATTACAGTCAGGTAACAGCGAGTTGGGTACAATGTGAATGCTTACAGTCAGGTAACAACGATTTGGGTACAAAGTCAATGCTTACAGTCAGGTAACAACGACTTCGGTACAAAGTCAATGCTTACAGTCAGGTAACAACGATTTGGATACAAAGTCAATGCTTACAGTCAGGTAACAACGATTTGGGTAGAAAGTCAATGCTTACAGTCAGGTAACAACGACTTGGGTACAAAGCCAATGCTTACAGTCAGGTAACAACGAGTTGGGTACAAAGGCAATGACGACAGTCAGGTAACAGCGATTTGGGTACAAAGTCAATGCTTACAGTCAGGTAACAGCGAGTTCGGTACAAAGTCAATGTTTACAGTCAGGTAACAGCGAGTTGGGTACAAAGTCAATGCTTACAGTCAGGTAACAGCGAGTTGGGTACAATGTCAATGGATACAGTCAAGTAACAGCGAGTTGGGTACATTGTACATGCTTACAGTCAGGTAACAAGCTTTGCGTACAGCGTCAATGCTTACAGTCAGGTAACAGCGAATTGGGTACAATGTCAATGCTTACAGTCCGAAACAGTGAGTTGGGTACACTGTCAATGCTTACAGTCCGGAAACAGTGAGTTGGGTACACTGTCAATGGTTTAGTCAGGTAACAGCGAGTTGGGTACATTGTCAATGGTTTAGTCAGGTAACAGCGAGTTGGGTACACTGTCAATGGTTTAGTCAGGTAACAGAGTTGGGTACAATGTCAAATCTTACAGTTCAGGTAACAGCTAGTTGGGTACAATGTCAAATCTTACAGTTCAGGTAACAGCGAGTTGGATACAGTTTCGATGCTTACAGTCAGGTAACAGCGAGTTGGGTACAGTTTCGATGCTTACAGTCAGGTAACAGCGAGTCGGGTACAGTTTCGATGCTTACAGTCAGGTAACAGCGAGTTGGGTACACTTTTGATGCTTACAGTCAGGTAACAACGAGTTGGGTACAGTTTCGATGCTTACAGGTAGGTAACAGCGAGTTGGGTACAATGTCAATGCTCACAGTCAGGTGACAGCGAGTAGGGTACATGTCAATACTTACAGTCCGGTAACAGCGAGTTGAGCACAATGTCAATGCTTACAGTCAGGTAACAGCGAGTTGGGTACAATGTCAATGCTTACAGTCATGTAACAGCGAGTTGGGTACAATGTCAATGCTTACAGTCAGGTAACAGCGAGTTGGGTACAATGTCAATGCTTACAGTCAGGTAACAGCGAGTTGGGTACAATGTCAATGCTTACAGTGAGGTAACCGGGAGTTTGAGTCAATGCTTACAGTCAGGTAACAGTGAGTTGGGTATAGTTTCGATGCTTACAGTCAGGTAACAGTGAGTTGGGTATAGTTTCGATGCTTAGTCAGGTAACAGTGAGTTGGGTATAGTTTCGATGCTTACAGTCTGGTAAAAACGATTTGAGTACAATGTCAATGCTTACAGCCAAGTAACAGTAAACTGGGGACAGCTGATATGCTTACAGTCAATTAACAGTAAACTGGGGACAGCTGATATGCTTACAGTCAAGTAACAGTAAACTGGGGACAGCTGATATGCTTACAGTCAAGTAACAGTAAACTGGGGACAGCTGAAATGCTTACAGTCAAGCAACAGTAAACTGGGGACAGCTGATATGCTTACAGTCAAGCAACAGTAAACTGGGGACAGCTGATATGCTTACAGTCAAGTAACAGTAAACTGGGGACAGCTGATATGCTTACAGTCAAGTAACAGTAAACTGGGGACAGCTGATATGCTTACAGTCAAGTAACAGTAAACTGGGGACAGCTGATATGCTTACAGTAAAGTAACAGTAAACTGGGGACAGCTGATATACGTACAGTAAAGCAACACTAAACTGGGGACAGCTGATATGCGCACAGTAAAGTAACAGTAAACTGGGACAGCTGATATGCTTACAGCCAAGTAACAGTAAACTCGGAACAGCTGATATGCTTACAGTCAAGTAACAATACAGGTCAGCTTATATGCTTACAGTCAAGTAACTGTAAACTGGGGACAGCTGATATGCTTACAGTCAAGTAACAGTAGACTGGGGACAGCTGATATGTTTACAGTCAAGTAACAGTAAACTGGGGACAGCTGATATGCTTACAACCAAGTAACAGTAAACTCGGGACAGCTGATATGCTTACAGTGAAGTAACAGTAAACTGGGGACAGCTGATATGCTTGCAGTGAAGTAACAGTACACCCGGGTCAGCTTATATACTTACAGTGAAATGACAGTACACTGGGACAGTTGATATGGTTATAGTCAAGTAACAGTACACTTGGACAGTTCATAGGGTTATAGTCAAGTAACAGTACACTGGACACTTTATATGCTTATAGTCAAGTAACAGTACACTGGACACTTTATATGCTTATAGTCAAGTAACAGTACACTGGGACAGTTTATATGGTTATAGTCAAGTAAATGTCCACTGGGACAGTTTATATGCTTATAGTCAAGTAACTGTCCACAGGGACTGTTTATATGCTTATAGTCAAGTAACTGTCCACAGGGGACTGTTTATATGCTTATAGTCAAGTAACTGTCCACTGGGACTGTTTATATGCTTATAGTCAAGTAACTGTCCACTGGGACTGTTTATATGCTTATAGTCAAGTAACTGTCCACTGGGACTGTTTATATGCTTATAGTCAAGTAACTGTCCACTGGGACTGTTTATATGCTTATAGTCAAGTAACAGTTCACTGGGACAGTTTATATACTTATAGTCAAGTAACTGTCCACAGGGACAGTTTATATGCTTATAGTCAAGTAACTGTCCACTGGGACTGTTTATATGCTTATAGTCAAGTAACTGTCCACTGGGACAGTTTATATGCTTATAGTCAAGTAACAGTTCACTGGGACAGTTTATATGCTTATAGTCAAGTAACAGTTCACTGGGACTGTTTATATGCTTATAGTCAAGTAACAGTTCACTGGGACTGTTTATATGCTTATAGTCAAGTAACAGTTCACTGGGACTGTTTATATGCTTATAGTCAAGTAACAGTTCACTGGGACAGTCTATATGCTTATAGTCAAGTAACAGTTCACTGGCACAGTCTATATGCTTATAGTCAAGTAACTGTCCACTGGGACAGTTGATATGGTTATAGTCAAGTAACAGTACACTGGGACAGTTTATATGCTTATAGTCAAGTAACTGTCCACTGGGACAGTTTATATGCTTATAGTCAAGTAACTGTCCACTGGGACTGTTTATATGCTTATAGTCAAGTAACTGTCCACTGGGACAGTTTATATGCTTATAGTCAAGTAACTGTCCACTGGGACTGTTTATATGCTTATAGTCAAGTAACTGTCCACTGGGACAGTTTATATGCTTATAGTCAAGTAACTGTCCACTGGGACAGTTTATATGCTTATAGTCAAGTAACTGTCCAATGGGACAGTGTATATGCTTATAGTCAAGTAACTGTCCAATGGGACAGTTTATATGCTTATAGTCAAGTAACTGTCCACTGGGACAGTTTATATGCTATAGTCAAGTAACAGTACACTGGGACAGTTTATATGCTTATAGTCAAGTAACAGTTCACTGGGACAGTCTATATGCTTATAGTCAAGTAACAGTTCACTGGGACAGTTTATATGCTTATAGTCAAGTAACAGTTCACTGGGACAGTCTATATGCTTATAGTCAAGTAACAGTTCACTGGGACAGTTTATATGCTTATAGTCAAGTAACAGTACAATGGGACTGTTTATATGCTTATAGTCAAGTAACAGTTCACTGGGCCAGTTTATATGCTTATAGTCAAGTAACAGTTCACTGGGACAGTCTATATGCTTATAGTCAAGTAACAGTTCACTGGGACAGTTTATATGCTTATAGTCAAGTAACAGTACAATGGGACTGTTTATATGCTTATAGTCAAGTAACAGTACAATGGGACTGTTTATATGCTTATAATCAAGTAACAGTAAACTGGGAGAGTTTATTTGTTCATACTCAAGTAACAGTAAAGTGGAACAGTTTATACGTTTATAGTCAAGTAACAGTAAACAGTGACAGTTTATTTGTTGATAGTCAAGTAACAGTAAAATGGAACAGTTTATACGTTTATAGTCAAGTAACAGTAAACTGGGAGAGTTTATATGTTTTATAGTCAAGTAAATGTAAACTGGGAGAGTTTATATGCTTATAGTCAAGTAAAAGTAAACTGGGAGAGTTTATATGTTTATAGTCAAATAACAGTAAACAGTGACAGTTTATATGTTTATAGTCAAATAACAGTAAACAGTGACAGTTTATATGTTTATAGTCAAATAACAGTAAACAGTGACAGTTTATATGTTGATAGTCAAGTAACAGTAAACAGTGACAGTTTATATGTTGATAGTCAAATAACAGTAAACAGTGACAGTTTATGTGTTTATAGTCAAAGTAAAAGTAAACAGTGACTGTTTATATGTTTATAGTCAAATAACAGTAAACAGTGACTGTTTATATGTTTATAGTCAAATAACAGTAAACAGTGGCAGTTTATATGTTTATAGTCAAATAACAGTAAACAGTGACAGTTTATATGTTTATAGTCAAATAACAGTAAACAGTGACTGTTTATATGTTTATAGTCAAATAACAGTAAACAGTGACAGTTGATATATTTATAGTCAAATAACAGTAAACAGTGACAGTTTATATGTTTATAGTCAAATAACAGTAAACAGTGACTGTTTATATGTTTATAGTCAAATAACAGTAGACAGTGACAGTTTATATGTTTATAGTCATGTTGTAGCGTGGCCACTACATACACTTACACACGCAGCACACAAGGACACTAAAAACAACTCACTCTACACACACCGCACGGCAAACCAGTGTACAACAAGCTCACCGAATAAAGCAGTCGCTTTCTACTTTTCTCCTCAACCCTTGTGTTTGTATTCCATGCTTGGCTTCATTGGTGACCCCGTAAGTTTACAACGACTTTTGTAAACATTGTTTTTTTTTCATCTTTAAGATTACATGTTTCTATCTCTACACATAATGGCAGTCGACATGGTTGCCATCAGGCTACCCACATTTTGGACAAGTAGCCCGCAGGCATGGTTTGTGCAATCCGAAGCTCTTTTGACTTACGAGGCATAACATGTCAGGACACACGTTACTACCATGTAGTGGCGTCACTTGACTCAGAGACCGCCAACCGTGCTCTTGCATTGTTAACATCACCCCCCGAAAACGACAAGTACAACGCCATCAAACGTTTCCTACTGTCCGCGTTTAGTTTGTCAGAACAAGAGCGTGCCATGGCTCTGTTAAAGATGAACAGCATAGGCGACCAGAAACCATCAGAGCTGATGGACGAAATGCTGTCCCTTCTGGGGGAGCACAAGCCGTGTTTTATCTTTAAACACCTTTTCCTGTCACGACTCCCAGACACCGTAAGAATACCTTTAGCGGCGTCAACCACACAGGACTACAGAACCCTCGCACAAGAAGCCGACCGGTTGTTGATCGCTACAACGTCCACCCACACTATCAACGCCACCACCCACACGAACCGCCCATCACAGAAAGGTGATCAACACAAAAACAAACCACCGATTTGTTATTTTCACCTAAGATTCGGCAGTGCTGCTAAAAATGCACCCCACCTTGCAACTTCCCCCAGCAGTCACACAAACCGAGTGCCAACCAGGGAAACGATCGGGCGGGTCAACAGTAGCCCATACTGCTGGTGGCCCGCGAAAGACTTCTCTCTTTATAACTGACGATGTATCAGGAAATAAATTCCTTGTAGATACTGGCGCCCATGTATCGGTAATCCCAGCTACGTGGAGAGACAAACACTCAAAATCAACAGGCAAAACCCTAACTGTCGCAAACGGATCCCCCATTTCAACATACGGCGTGCGCTGTACACGAATACGCGTAAACAAACGCAACTACGAAGCCCGTCTCGTCATAGCTGACGTCCAACGCTCACTTTTAGGAGCAGATTTCCTGAGGCAACACAACTTTCTTGGACATCCGAGGACAACGGTTAATCGAGGGGGACACATACACCTCTATTCCGTGCTCCATATTTCAAGTCAGCTACAACTACCTAGCTCCGATCGACAACAACAGCAATAATTTCCGAAAAGTATTGAACGGTTTCCAAGAAATACTTTCACCCACTTTCTCCTCAGCAGATGTCAAGCATGGAGTAAGTCTCCACATACCCACCACTGGCCGGCCCGTCCACGAGCGGGCGCGACGCTAGACCCAAAAAGCTCTTCTTGGCTAAAAAAAGAGTTCGCTGAAATGGAGAAGATGGGAATCATAAGAAGATTCAATAGTCAATGGGCCTCGCCTCTGCACACGGTTAAAAAATCGAATGGCGATTGGAGACCTTGCGGAGACTTCCGGCGACTGAACGACATCACCGTCCCAGATCGTTACCCAATCCCCCACATCCAAGATTTCACAGCCAACCTAGCGGGCAAGAAAATCTTTTCCAAGATAGATTTGGTAAAAGCTTACCACCAAATCCCGTACTTCTGGAAGATGTGCCCAAAACAGCTGTGATAACGCCTTTCGGCCTCTACGAGTTCATACCAATTGGCCTAAAAAACGCCTCCCAGGCATTCCAACGCCTCATAGACTCGGCCGTACAAGATCTCCAATGCACATTTGTTTATCTGGATGATATCTTGATCGCCAGATCATCCGAAAAGAACATATTGCAGATCTGCGCACAGTCTGCAAAAGGCTAACAGAATTTGGACTCGTAATACGTCCGGAAAAATGCCTGTTCGGTGTCAGTGAAATCGAATTCCTCTCGGACACAGGATCTCGAGCGCGGGTACAATACCGCTGCAGTTAAAAGTGAAGGCTCTGAACGAATTTTCAAAACCTACAACTATCAAAGGATTGCAGGAATTTATCGGAATGGTTAACTTCTACCATCGTTTCATCCCCCGCCTTGCTGCTCTCCTGCAACCGCTCTACGCCGCACTCAAATCTGCTCAAGCTCGGCAACCGCTGTCCTGGTCAGAACAAATGACAAAATCCTTTGACCACACAAAGCAAGCATTGGCCAACGCTACCTTACTTGCACACCCCATCCCGACCGCTAAACTAGCGCTGACAAGCGACGCCTCTAATCGTGCGATTGGAGCGGTTTTAGAGCAATACGTACAAGGATCATGGAAACCCTAGCCTTTTTCAGTAAACAACTACGCGAGACAGAACAAAAGTACAGTACTTTCGACCGCGAGTTGCTAGGACTGTATCTTGCCATTCGACATTTCGGTTTCATGTTGGAAGGTAGGAATGTTCACCGCATATACCGACCACAAACCCTTAGTCCAGGCAATGATTAAAGCAACAGAACCTTGGTCAGCTCGTCAGCAACGACATTTATCCTTCATTTCCGAATTCAGGACCAACATACAGCACATCGCTTGGAAATCTAACGTTTTTTGCCGATTGTCTCTCGAGACCATCAATCGAAACAGTCTCTCTTGGTGTTGATTATACAGCGATGGCAAAGGCCCAAACCGACAGCGAGGAAATCCAGATCCACCGTACCGCTACCACCGGTTCGCAGATGGCATCCTCCTGTCTCCGATTCTGGTCCTAACCTGTTATGCGACATTTCAACAGGACGGACTCGACTTATAGTGCCAACCGAATTTCAAAGACATATTTTTGATTCAGTCCACAACCTTGAGCATCCGGGAATTAAAACAACACGAAGCCTGATCTCTTGAGAAATTCGCGTGGCATGGATTAAATAAACAAGTCAACAAGTGGTCTAGAGAATGTATCCAATGTCAAGTCTCTAAGATACAAACTCACGTCCATGCGCCACTTAGCACTTTCACTGTGCCGGAGAAACGTTTTCAGCCATATCCATGTCGACATTGTCGGCCCCTTACCATCATCTGGCGGATTCTCCCATTTGTTCACCATCATTGACCGCACAACGCGTTGGCCTGAAGCAATTCCACTGAAAGAGACGACCTCCAAAGAGTGCAAGATCCCTCATCAACCACTGTGTCTCCCGATTCGGAGTTCCGGTTGACATAACGTCAGATCGGGCCCCCCAATTCACATCGGCTCTATGGAACGAGATGGCGACTATGCTTGGTACAAAACTCCACCGAACAACGGCATACCACCCCATTTCGAACGGAATAGTCGAACGTTTCCATCGCACTCTAAACAATGCCCTGAAATCAAGACAGACTGGTCCTGCTTGGGTCGAATGTCTACCGTGGGTGCTTAGATACTTCGCCAGCGGAAATGGTTTATGGTGAACCGCTAACGGTCCCGGGGGTATTTCGTTACTACAGAAACAACCGCGAAATCGACCTCTGAGCTACTCAGCTCAACACGATCAGCAGTAAGGTCGTACACGGCACCTCCCACAACCCGTCACGGACAGCCACCAACCTTCATACCACCAGAACTGAAGTTCTCTCAATTTGTTTTCATTCGAAATGACGCCCACCGTCACCCATTGTAACGACCATACAATGGACCATTCAAAGTTATCGAACTAGGGGACAAAACATTCCGCATCGATGTCGGGGGTCGAGAGGAAGAAATTTCCGTCGACCGGCTAAAGCCAGCCTATGCGGACATAATCAACCCCGTGCCTGTTGCTCAAGCCCCACGTCGGGGCGCCCTCCAAACAGGTCCAGATCTAGCGTCCTTGTGAGCCAAGATACTGCACTCAAATTCTTTCACCACCCCAGGCGAAAGAAGACAATCACAAGCGCTTCACCACAAGGTCGGGTCGTGCCATCAAGACTCCCAACCCTATGGTCACGCTAGGGGAGCTGTGTAGCGTGGCCACTACATACACTTACACACGCAGCACACAAGGACACTAAAAACAACTCACTCTACACACACCACCGCTCGGCAAAACCAGTGTACAACAATGTCACCGAATAAAGCAGTCGCTTTCTACTTTTCTCCTCAACCCTTGTGCTTGTGCTTTATCCTTGGCTTCAAAGTAACAGTAAACAGGGACAGTTTGTATGTTTATAGTCAAGTAACAGTAAAGTGGAACAGTTTATATGCTTATAGTCAAGTAACAGTAAAGTGGAACAGTTTATATGTTTATAGTCAAGTAACAGTAAAGTGGAACAGTTTATATGTTTATAGTCAAGTAACAGTAAAGTGGAACAGTTTATATGCTTATAGTCAAGTAACAGTAAAGTGGAACAGTTTATATGTTTATAGTCAAGTAACAGTAAAGTGGAACAGTTTATATGTTTATAGTCAAGTAACAGTAAAGTGGAACAGTTTATATGCTTATAGTCAAGTAACAGTAAAGTGGAACAGTTTATATGTTTATAGTCAAGTAACAGTAAAGTGGAACAGTTTATATGTTTATAGTCAAGTAACAGTAAACAGGGACAGTTTTAAAGGCCTATAGTCAAGTAACAGTGAACTCGGGACAGTTTATATGTGTGTAGTCAAAACAGGGACAGTTTTAACTCGGGACAGTCTATATGTGTGTAGTCAAGTAACAGTCAACTCAGGACAGTTCTATATGTGTGTAGTCAGGTAACAGTCAACTCAGGACAGTCTATAGTCAGGTAACAGTCAACTCGGGACAGTCTATATGTGTGTAGTCAAGTAACAGTCAACTCCGGACAGTCTATATGTCAACAGTCAACTCGGGACAGTCTATATGTGTGTAGTCAAGTAACAGTCAACTCGGGACAGTCTATATGTGTGTAGTCAAGTAACAGTCAACTCGGGACAGTCTATATGTGTGTAGTCAGGTAACAGTCAACTCGGGACAGTCTATATGTGTGTAGTCAAGTAACAGTCAACTCGGGACAGTCTATATGTGTGTAGTCAAGTAACAGTCAACTCAGGACAGTCTATATGTGTGTAGTCAAGTAACAGTCAACTCGGGACAGTCTATATGTGTGTAGTCAAGTAACAGTCAACTCGGGACAGTCTATATGTGTGTAGTCAAGTAACAGTCAACTCGGGACAGTCTATATGTGTGTAGTCAAGTAACAGTCAACTCGGGACAGTCTATATGTGTAGTCAAGTAACAGTCAACTCGGGACAGTCTATATGTGTGTAGTCAAGTAACAGTCAACTCGGGACAGTCTATATGTGTGTAGTCAAGTAACAGTCAACTCAGGACAGTCTATATGTGTGTAGTCATAACAGTCAACTCGGGACAGTCTATATGTGTGTAGTCAAGTAACAGTCAACTCAGGACAGTCTATATGTGAGTAGTCAAGTAACAGTAAACAAGGACATTTTTAAAGGTCTAGAGTCAAGTAACAGTAAACAAGGACATTTTTAAAGGTCTAGAGTCAAGTAAACAGTAAACAGGGACAGTTTTAAAGGTCTAGAGTCAAGTAACAGTAAACAGGGACAGTTTTAAAGGTCTAGAGTCAAGTAACAGTAAACAGGGACAGTTTTAAAAGAGTCAAGTAACAGTAAACAAGGAGTCTAGAGTCAAGTAACAGTAAACAAGGGCAGTTTTAAAGGTCTAGAGTCAAGTAACAGTAAACAGGGACAGTTTTAAAGGTCTAGAGTCAAGTAACAGTAAACTTGGACAGTTTATATGCTTATAGTCAAGTAACAGTAAACTTGGACAGTTTATAGTGCTTATAGTCAAGTAACAGTAAACTGAGACAGTTTATATGCTTATAGTCAAGTAACAGTAAACTTGGACAGTTTATATGCTTATAGTCAAGTAACAGTAAACTGAGACAGTTTATATGCTTATATTCAAGTAAGTAAAGTTGGACAGCTTATATACTTGTATTCAAGTAACAATAAAGTGGGACAGTTTTTATGCTTATAGTCAAGTAACAGTAAACTGGGACAGTTTATATGCTTATAGTCAAGTAACAGTAATTTGAGACAGTTTATAATATGTTTATAGTCAAGTAACAGTAAACTGAGACAGTTTATATGTTTATAGTCAAGTAACAGTAAACTAGGACAGTATATATGCCTATAGTCAAGTAACAGTAAACTGGGGACAGCTTATACAATTATAGTTAAGTAACAGTAAACTGAGGACAGTTTATATGCTTATAGTCAAGTAAAGGAAAACTGGGGACAGTTTATATGCTTATAGTCAAGTAAAGGAAAACTGGGGACAGTTTATATGCTTATAGTCAAATAACAGTTAAACTCGGGACAGTTTTAAAAGCATATAGTCAAGTAACAGTAAAATTGGGGACAGTTTATATGCTTACAGTCAAGTAACAGTAAAGTGAGGCAGTTTATATGTTTATAGTCAAGTAACAGTAAAGTGGGGACAGCTTATACAATTATAGTCATATGCTTACAGTCAAGTAACAATAAACTTGGGATAGTTTATATGTTTACAGTCAAGTAACAGTAAACTTGGGATAGTTTATATGCTTACAGTCAAGTAACAGTAAACTGGGGATAGTTTATAAACTTACAGTCAAGTAACAATAAACAGGACAGTTTATATGTTTACAGTCACGTAACTGAAATTGACGATAGCTTATAGGCTTACAGTCAAGTAACAGTAAACTGGTGACAGTTTTCGTACTTACAGTCAAATAACAGTAAACTGGGGACAGTTTATATACTTACAGTCAAGTAATAGTGAATTGGCGACAATTTATATGGTCACAGTCAAGTAACTGAAATTGGCGACAGTTTATATGCTTACAGTCAAGTAACTGAAATTGGCGACAGTTTATATGCTTTACAGTCAAGTAACTGAAGTTGGATAGTTTATATGCTTACTGTCAAGTAACTGAAGTTGGCGACAGTTTATATGCTTACTGTCAAGTAACTGAAGTTGGCTACAGTTTATATGCTTACTGTCAAGTAACTGAAGTTGGTGACAGTTTATATGCTTACTGTCAAGTAACTGAAGTTGGCGACAGCTTATATGCTTATACTCAAGAAACTGAAGTTGGCGACAGCTTATATGCTTACTGTCAAGTAACTGAAGTTGGCGACAGTTTATATGCTTACTGTCAAGTAACTGAAGTTGGCGACAGTTTATATGCTTACTGTCAAGTAACTGAAGTTGGCGACAGTTTGTATGCTTACAGTCAAGTAACTGAAGTTGACGACAGTTTATATGCTTACAGTCAAAACTGAAGTTGGCGACAGCTTATATGCTTACAGTCAAGTAACTGAAATTGGTGACAGTTTATATGCTTACAGTCAAGTAACTGAAATTGGTGACAGTTTATATGCTACAGTCAAGTAACTGAAATTGGCGACAGTTTATATGCTTACAGTCAAGTAACTGAAATTGACGACAGTGTATATGCTTACAGTCAAGTAACTGAAATTGGCGACAGTTTATATGCTTACAGTCAAGTAACTGAAATTGGTGACAGTTTATATGCTTACAGTCAAGTAACTGAAATTGGTGACAGTTTAAATGCTTACAGTCAAGTAACTGAAATTGGCGACAGTTTATATGCTTACAGTCAAGTAACTGAAATTATGACAGTGTATATGCTTACAGTCAAGTGATAATAAAAACTGGGAACATTTTCAACGCTTACAGTCTGGTGACAGTAAAACTAGGAAATCTTGGAGGCTTCCAGTCATTGACGACAAACTGGAGACAGCTTTGATATGTCTAGTCAGATGACGACAAACTGGAGACAGCTATGAAATGTCTAGTCAGGTGACGACAAACTGGAGACAGCTTTGATATGTCTAGTCAGGTGACGACACACTGGAGACAGCTTTGATATGTCTAGTCAAGTGACGACAAACTGGAGACAGCTTTGACATGTGTAGTCAGGTGACCACACACTGGAGACAGCTTTGATATGTCCAGGCAAGTGACGACAAACTGGAGACAACTTTGATATGTCCAGGCGGGTGAAGACAAACTGGAGACAAATTTGATATGTCCAGTCGGGTGACGACAAACTGGAGACAACTTTGATATGTCCAGGCGGGTGACGACAAACTGGAGACAACTTTGATATGTCCAGGCGGGTGACGACAAACTGGAGACAACTTTGATATGTCCAGGTGGGTGACGACAAACTGGAGACAACTTTGATATGTCTAGTCAGGCGATGACAAACTGGACACAGTTTTGATATGTCTAGTCAGGCGATGACAAACTGGAGACAGATTTGATATGTCTAGTCAGGCGATGACAAACTGGAGACAGATTTTGATATATCTAATCGGGTGACGACAAACTGGAGACAGCTTTGATACGTCTAGTCAGGCGATGACAAACTGGAGACAGATTTGATATGTCTAGTCAGGCGATGACAAACTGGAGACAGCTTTGATATGTCTAGTCAGGCGATGACAAACTGGAGACAGCTTTGATATGTCTAGTCAGGCGATGACAAACTGGAGACAGATTTGATATGTCTAGTCAGGCGATGACAAACTGGAGACAGATTTGATATGTCTAGTCAGGCGATGACAAACTGGAGACAGCTTTGATATGTCTAGTCAAGTGACGACAAACTGGAGACAGCTTTGATATGTCTAGTCAAGTGACGACAAACTGGAGACAGCTTTGATATGTCCAGTCGGGTGACGACAAACTGGAGACAACTTTGATATGTCCAGGCGGGTGACGACAAACTGGAGACAACTTTGATATGTCCAGGCGGGTGACGACAAACTGGAGACAACTTTGATATGTCCAGGCGGGTGACGACAAACTGGAGACAGCTTTGATATGTCCAGGCGGGTGACGACAAACTGGAGACAGCTTTGATATGTCCAGTCGGGTGACGACAAACTGGAGACAACTTTGATATGTCCAGGCGGGTGACGACAAACTGGAGACAGCTTTGATATGTTTAATCGGGTGACGACAAACTGGAGACAGCTTTGATATGTCTAGTCAGGTGATGACAAACTGGAGACAGATTTGATATTTCCAGTCGGGTGACGACAAACTGGAGACAGCTTTGATATGTCTAATCGGGTGACGACAAACTGGAGACAGCTTTGATATGTCTAGTCAGGTGACGACAAACTGGAGACAGCTTTGATATTTCCAGTCGGGTGACGACAAACTGGAGACAGCTTTGATATGTCCAGTTAGGTAAACATGAATCCAAACTCATTACCCCAAAACTTCGTTCTGCAGTTAAACCAGTAGAACTTATTCGTGACCCTGTGTACAGCCCAAACTGCTGAACCAATCCATGGTAACACAGTTTCATTTCACAATTCAACCAGTAGAACTTATTCATGAACCTGTGTACAGCCTAAACTGCTGAACCAATCCATGGTAACACAGTTTCATTTCACAATTCAACCAGTAGAACTTATTCATGACCCTGTGTACAGCCCAAACTGCTGAACCAATCCCTGGTAACACAGTTTCATTTTCACAATTCAACCAGTAGAACTTATTCATGACCCTGTGTACAGCCCAAACTGCTGAACCAATCCATGGTAACACAGTTTCATTTCACAATTTACATGACCAGTACAGAACTTATTCCATGACCCTTTCATTTCACACCAACCAGTAGAACAGAACCTGTGTAAACTGCTGAACCAATCCATGGTAACACAGTTTCATTTCACAATTCAACCAGTAGAACTTATTCATGACCCATAATGTACAGCCCAAACTGCTAACCAATCCATGAACACAGTTTCATTTCACAATTCAACCAGTAGAACTTATTCATGAACCTGTGTAAAAACTGCTGAACCAATCCATGGTAACACAGTTTCATTTCACAATTCAACCAGTAGAACTTATTCATGAACCTGTGTACAGCCCAAACTGCTGAACCAATCCATGGTAACACAGTTTCATTTCACAATTCAACCAGTAGAACTTATTCATGACCCTGTGTACAGCCCAAACTGCTGAACCAATCCATGGTAACACAGTTTCATTTCACAATTCAACCAGTAGAACTTATTCATGAACCTGTGTACAGCCCAAACTGCTGAACCAATCCATGGTAACACAGTTTCATTTCACAATTCAACCAGTAGAACTTATTCATGAACCTGTGTACAGCCCAAACTGCTGAACCAATCCATGGTAACACAGTTTCATTTCACAATTTTATCAGTAAAACTTACTCATGACCCTGTGTACAGCCCAAACTGCTGAACCGATCCATGGTAACACAGTTTCATTTCACAATTCAACCAGTAGAACTTATTCATGACCTGAATAATCATTTACTTTACAATTCACCACATTGAACCTATCTGTGACTATAAACATTTACTTTAAAATTCAACACATTGAACCTATATGTGACTATAACCATTTACTTTACAATTCAACACATTAAACCTATATGTGACTATAAACATTACTTTACAATTCAACACATTGAACCTATATGAGACTATAAACATTTACTTTACAATTCAAAACATTGAACCTATCTGTGACTATAAACATTTACTTTACAATTCAACACATTGAACCTATCTGTGACTATAAACATTTACTTTGCAATTCAACACATTGAACCTAGATGTGACTATAAACATTTACTTTGCAATTCAACACATTGAACCTATGTGTGACTATAAACATTTACTTTACAATTCAACGCATAGAACCTATATGTGACTATAAACATTTATTTTACAATCCAACACCTTGAACCTATATGTGATTATAAACATTTACTTTACAATCCAACACCTTGAACCTATCCGTTACTACAAGCTTCTATTCGCCATCTCCAATATATCCATCGTTCTTAACTTCCACAGTTACAATTTAACAAGTTGAATTGATCAATGACAACACTCTTCCCTCAACAATTCAACCATCTGAACGTATCCATGACAACACACTTCATTTTAACAATTCAACCATCTGAACGTAATCATGACCAACACACTTCCCTTAACAATTCAACCATCTGAACGTATCGATGAGAACACACTTCCTTTGAGCAATTCAACCATCTGAACGTATTCATGACAACACACTTCCATTTAACAATTCAACCATCTGAACGTTTTCATGACAACAGACTTCCCTTTAACAATTCAACCATCTGAACGTATCGATGACAACACACTTTCCTTTAGCAATTCAACCATCTGAATGTATTCATGACAACACACTTTCCTTTAACAATTCAACCATCTGAACGTATCGATGACAACACACTTCCCTTTTAGCAATTCAACCATCTGAACGTATTCGATGACAACACACTTCCTTTAGCAATTCAACCATCTGAACGTTTTCATGACAACAGACTTTCCTTTAACAATTAAACCATCTGAACGTATCGATGACAACACACTTCCTTTTAGCAATTCAACCATCTGAACGTATTCATGACAACAGACTTCCCTTTAACAATTCAACCATCTGAACGTATTCATGACAACAGACTTTCCTTTAACAATTCAACCATCTGAACGTATTCGATGACAACAGACTTCCTTTAACAATTCAACCATCTGAACGTATTCATGACAACAGACTTCCCTTTAACAATTCAACCATCTGAACGTATTCATGAAAACACACTTCTTTTTAACAATTCAACCATCTGAACGTATTCATGACAACACACTTCCCTTTAACAATTCAACCATCTGAACGTTTTCATGACAACAGACTTCCTTTTGACAATTCAACCATCTGAACGTATTCATGACAACACACTTCCATTGAGCAATTCAACCATCTGAACGTATTCATGACAACACTTCCCTTAAACAATTCAACCATCTGAACGTATTCATGACAACACACTTCCCTTTAACAATTCAACCATCTGCACGTATTCATGACAACACACTTCTATTTAACAATTCAACCATCTGAACATATTCATGACAACACACTTCTATTTAACAATTCAACCATCTGAACGTATTCATGACAACACACTTCTATTTAACAATTCAACCATCTGAACGTATTCATGACAACACACTTCTATTTAACAATTCAACCATCTGAACGTATTCATGACAACACACTTCTATTTAACAATTCAACCATCTGAACGTATTCATGACAACACACTTCTACTTAACAATTCAATCATCTGAACGTATTCATGACAACACACTTCTATTTAACAATTCAACCATCTGAACGTATTCATGACAATACACTTCCATTCTACAATTCAACCATCTGAACGTATTCATGACAACACACTTCCATTCTACAATTCAACCATCTGAACGTATTCATGACAACACACTTCCATCTACAATTCAACCATCTGAACGTATTCATGACAACACACTTCCTTTTAATAATTCAACCATCTGAAGGTATTCATGACAACACACTTCCCTTTAACAATTCAACCATCTGAATGTATGTATGACAGCACATTTCCATTCTACAATTCAACCATCTGAATGTATGTATGACAGCACATTTCCATTCTACAATTCAACCATCTGAATGTATGTATGACAGCACACTTCTATTTAACAATTCAACCATCTGAATGTATGTATGACAGCACACTTCTATTTAACAATTCAACCATCTGAATGTATGTATGACAACACACTTCTATTTAACAATTCAACCATCTGAATGTATGTATGACAGCACACTTCTATTTAACAATTCAACCATCTGAACGTATTCATGACAACACACTTCCATTCTACAATTCAACCATCTGAACGTATTCATGACAACACACTTCCTTTTAATAATTCAACCATCTGAAGGTATTCATGACAACACACTTCCCTTTAACAATTCAACCATCTGAACGTATTCATGACAGCACACTTCCTTTAACAATTCAACCATCTGAACGTATTCATGACAACACACTTCCCTTTAACAATTCAACCATCTGAACGTATCGATGACAACACACTTCCTTTTAGCAATTCAACCATCTGCACGTATTCATGACAACACACTTCCTTTAACAATTCAACAATCGGAACTTATTCATGACAACACACTTCCCTTTAACAATCCAACCATCTGAACGTATTCATGACAACACACTTCCCTTTAACAATCCAACCATCTGAACGTATTCATTACACCACACTTCCATTCTACAATTCAACCATCTGAACGTATCAATGACAACACACTTCCCTTGAACAATTCAACCATCTGAACGTATTCATGACAACACACTTCCATTTAACAATTTAACCATCTGAACGTATTCATGACAACACACTTCCCTTTAACAATTCAACCATCTAAACGTCCCCATGACAACACATTTCCATTCTACAATTCAACCATCTGAACGTATCGATGACAACACACTTCTATTTTACAATTCAACCATCTGCACGTATTCATGACAACACACTCCCCTTTAACAATTCAACCATCTGAACTTATTCATGACAACACACTTCCCTTTAACAATCCAACCATCTGAACGTATTCATGACAACACACTTCCCTTTAACAATCCAACCATCTGAACGTATTCATTACACCACACTTCCATTCTACAATTCAACCATCTGAACGTATCAATGACAACACACTTCCTTGAACAATTCAACCATCTGAACGTATTCATGACAACACACTTCCTTTAACAATTTAACCATCTGAACGTATTCATGACAACACACTTCCCTTTAACAATTCAACCATCTAAACGTCCCCATGACAACACATTTCCATTCTACAATTCAACCATCTGAACGTATCCATGACAACACACTTCCCTTTAACAATTCATCCATCTGAACGTATACATGACAACACACTTCCCTTTAACAATCCAACCATCTGAACGTATCCATGACAACACACTTCCATTCTACAATCCAAATATTTGGCCTTATGTATGACAACACACTTCTATTCAACTATCATTATCATTTGATTCATTTTATTATTCTCACTTTTATTGTTTTTATTATTATATTTATTATTTATAATGCTATTTTTTGATATCTCTTGTCAAAGTCTGCGTTATGATATCATTACGTGGTACGTCAGATTAAAAGCCTACTTGATTCTTGTTATATATCCACTGGGTTAACGTTTCCAAGTGTTGATGGGAGTGCTATCGCCACTGAAAGTTTTAAGTCTGGATCGGAGTGCTATCGCCATTGAACGTTTTAAGTCTGGATGGGAGTGCTATCGCCACTGAAAGTTCTCAGTCTGAATGGGAGTGCTATCGCCATTGAAAGTTCTAAGTCTGGATGGGAGTGCTATCGCCATTGAACGTTTTAAGTCTGGATGGAATGCTATCGCCATTGAAAGTTCTAAGAATGGATGGGAGTGCTATCACCATTGAAAGTTTTAAGTCTGGATGGGAATGCTATGGCCACTGAAAGTTCTAAGTCTGGATGGGAATGCTATCGCCATTGAAAGTTTTAAGTCTTGATGGGAATGCTATCGCCATTGAAAGTTATAAGTCTGGATGGGAATGCTATGGCCATTGAAAGTTCTAAGTCTGGATGGGAATGCTATCGCCATAGAAAGTTCAAAGTCTGGATGGGAATGCTATCGCCATTGAAAGTTTTAAGTCTTGATGGGAATGCTATCGCCATTGAAAGTTTTAAGTCTTGATGGGAATGCTATCGCCATTGAAAGTTTTAAGTCTTGATGGGAATGCTATCGCCATTGAAAGCTACGCTAACGAAACAAACGAAGAGGATAGAAAAACGAATAGTTTAGAGAGGACAGCAATCATGCTATAAAGGAATTTTTGATACCATTCCTCAGTACCACATTTGTTCACTTAATTTTGGCCCATTACATTCTCGCCTATCGACAGACACGAAAAAGGAAACAATAAAAACGACAAAAAAACCCCAAAAGTACAAACAAACCAACAGAATCCAACCGAAAAAAATATTCAAAAGAGTTAAAATAATATAGTTTAATATTCAAGGTTAAAATAATATAGTCTAATATTCAAAAGAGTTAAGATAATATAGTTTAATATTCAAAAGAGTTAAAATATTATAGTTTAATATTCAAAAGATTTAATATAATATAGTTTAATATTCAAGAGTTAAAATAATATAATTTAATATTCAAAGAGTTAAGATAATATAGTTTAATATTCAAAAGAATTAAAATAATAAAGTTTAATATTTAAAAGAGTTAAAAGAATAAAGTTTAATATTCGAAAGAGTTAAAATAATATAGTTTAATATTCAAAAGAGTTAAAAGAATAAAGTTTAATATTCAAAAGAGTTAAAATAATATAGTTTAATATTCAAAAGAGTTAAAATAATAAAGTTTATTATTCAAAAGAGTTAAAATAATATAGTTTAATATTCAAAAGAGTTAAAATAATATAGTTTAATATTCAAAAGAGTTAAATAATATCGTTTAATATTCAAAAGAGTTAAAATAATATAGTTTAATATTCAAAAGAGTTAAAATAATATAGTTTAATATTCAAAAGAGTTAAAATAATAAAGTTTCACAGATAGCAATGACCCACACAAAGGAAGAAAACAAGAAGAAATATAATATTACTTGCTCTCATGTCTAATATTACTTGCTCTCAGGTCTAATATTACTTACTCTCAGGTCTAATATTACTTGCCCTCAGGTCTAATATTACTTGCTCTCAGGTCTAATATTACTTGCCCTCAGGTTTAATATTACTTGCTCTCAGGTCTAATATTACTTGCCCTCAGGTCTAATATTACTTGCTCTCAGGTCTAATATTACTTGCCCTCAGGTCAAATATTACTTGCCCTCAGGTCTAATATTACTTGCCCTCAGGTCTAATATTACTTGCTCTCAGGTCTAATATTACTTGCCCTCAGGTCTAATATTACTTGCTCTCAGGTCTAATATTACTTGCCCTCAGGTCTAATATTACTTGCTCTCAGGTCTAATATTACTTGCTCTCAGATCTAATATTATTTGCTCTCAGGTCTAATATTACTTGCTCTCAGGTCTAATATTACTTGCTCTCAGGTCTAATATTACTTGCCCTCAGGTCTAATATTACTTGCTCTCAAGTCTAATATTACTTGCCCTCAGGTCTAATATTACTTGCTCTCAGGTCTAATATTACTTGCTCTCAGATCTAATATTATTTGCTCTCAGGTCTAATATTACTTGTCTTAGGTCTAATATTACTTGCTCTCAGGTCTAATATTACTTGCCCTCAGGTTTAATATTACTTGCTCTCAGGTTTAATATTACTTGCCCTCAGGTCTAATATTACTTGCCTCAGGTCTAATATTATTTGCCCTCAGGTCTAATATTGTTTGTCCTCAGGTCTAATATTACTTGCCCTCAGGTTTAATATTACTTGCTCTCAGGTTTAATATTACTTGCCCTCAGGTCTAATATTACTTGCCCTCAGGTCTAATATTACTTGCCCTCAGGTCTAATATTGTTTGTCCTCAGGTCTAATATTACTTGCCCTCAGGTCTCATATTGTTTGCCCTCAGGTCTAATATTACTTGCTGTCAGATCTAATATTACTTGCCCTTAGGTCTAATATTGTTTGTCCTCAGGTTTAATATTACTTGCCCTCAGGTCTAATATTGTTTGCCCTCAAGTCTAATATTACTTGCTCTCAGGTCAAATATTACTTGCCCTTAGGCCTAATATTGCTTGCCCTCAGGCCTAATATTACTTGCCCTCAGGCCTAATATTGCTTGCCCTCAGGCCTAATATTACTTGCCCTCAGGCCTAATATTGCTTGCCCTCAGGCCTAATATTGCTTGCCCTCAGGCCTAATATTACTTGCCCTCAGGCCTAATATTGCTTGCCCTCAGGCCTAATATTACTTGCCCTCAGGCCTAATATTGCTTGCCCTCAGTCCTAATATTACGACCGAAAACAATGCTAGTAGACAAGGCCTTAACAGTACTTGCCCTCAGACAGGTAGCAAGGGCCCAGCCAAGGCTAGTAGACAAGACCTTAACATTGCTTGCCCTCAGACAGGTAGCAAGGGCCCAGCCAAGGCTAGTAGACAAGACCTTAACATTGCTTGCCCTCAGACAGGTAGCAAGGGCCCAGCCAAGGCTAGTAGACAAGACCTTAACATTGCTTGCCCTCAGACAGGTAGCAAGGGCCTAGCCAATGCTAGTAGACAAGACCTTAACATTGCTTGCCCTCAGACAGGTAGCACGGGCCCAGCCAAGTCTAGTAGACAAGACCTTAACAGTACTTGCCCTCAGACAGGTAGCAAGGGCCCAGCCAAGGCTAGTAGACAAGACCTTAACAGTACTTGCCCTCAGACAGGTAGCAAGGGCCCAGCCAAGTCTAGTAGACAAGACCTTAACAGTACTTGCCCTCAGACAGGTAGCAAGGGCCCAGCCAATGCTAGTAGACAAGACCTTAACATTGCTTGCCCTCAGACAGGTAGCAAGGGCCCAGCCAAGGCTAGTAGACAAGACCTTAACAGTAATTGCCCTCAGACAGGTAGCAAGGGCCCAGCCAAGGCTAGTAGACAAGACCTTAACAGAAATAGCCCTCAGACAGGTAGCAAGGACCCAGCCAAGGCTAGTAGACAAGACCTTAACATTGCTTGCCCCCAGACAAGTAGCAAGGGCCCAGCCAATGCTAGTAGACAAGCCCTTAACATTGCTTGTCCTCCGTGCAGGTAGCAACAGCCTGACCAACGTTAGTAGACAAGACCTTAACATTGCTTGCCCTCAGAGAGGTAGCAACGGTCCAACAAATGTAAGAATACAAGAGCTTAACATTGCTTGCCACCAGACAGGTAGCAACGGCCCAACCAATGTCACAATACAAGAGCTTAACATTGCTTGCCCTCTGACAACTAGGAACGGCCCAACAAAAATTGAGAAGACTCAAATTTAACATTACCTGGCTTGTCATCAGCCATGTAGAAGAGATGTACACAAATTTAGAAGACTCAAATTTAACATTGCCTGGCTTGTCATCAGCCATGTAGGACAGATGTACACAAATTTAGAAGACTCAAATTTAATATTGCCTGGCTTGTTATAAGCCATGTAGGAGAGACATACACAAATTTAGAAGACTCAAATTTAACATTGCCTGGCTTGTAATCAGCCATGTAGGAGAGATGTACACAGAGTTAGAAGACTCAAATTTAACATTGCCTGGCTTGTCATCAGCCATGTAAGAGAGATGTACACAAAGTTAGAAGACTCACATTTAACATTGCCTGGCTTGTCATCAGCCATGTAGGAGAGATGTACACAGAGTTAAAAGACTCAAATTTAACATTGCCTGTCTTGTCATCAGCCATGTAGGAGAGATGTATACAAAGTTAGAAGACTCAAATTTAACATTGCCTGGCTTGTCATCAGCCATGTAGGAGAGATGTACACAGAGTTAGAAGACTCAAATTTAACATTGCCTGGCTTGTCATCAGCCATGTAGGAGAGATGTACACAGAGTTAGAAGACTCAAATTTAACATTGCCTGGCTTGTCATCATCCATGTAGGAGAGATGTACACAAAGTTAGAAGACTCAAATTTAACATTGCCTGGCTTGTCATCAGCCATGTAGGAGAGATGTACACAGAGTTAGAAGACTCAAATTTAACATTGCCTGGCTTGTCATCAGCCATGTAGGAGAGATGTACACAAAGATAGAAGAATCAAATTTAACATTGCCTGGCTTGTCATCAGCCATGTAGGAGAGATGTACACAGAGTTAGAAGACTCAAATTTAACATTGCCTGACTTGTCATCAGCCATGTAGGAGAGATGTACACAACGTTAGAAGACTCAAATTTAAAATTGCCTGGCTTGTCATCAGCCATGTAGGAGAGATGTACACAAATTTAGAAGACTCAAATTTAACATTGCCTGGCTTGTCATCAGCCATGTAGGAGAGATGTACACAAAGTTAGAAGACTCAAATTTAAAATTGCCTGGCTTGTCATCAGCCATGTAGGAGAGATGTACACAGAGTTAGAAGACTCAAATTTAACGTTGCCTTGCTTGTCATCAGCCATGTAGGAGAGATGTACACAAAGTTGGAATACTCAAATTTAACATTGCCTGGCTTGTCATCAGCCATGTAGGAGAGATGTACACAAAGTTAGGAGACTCAAATTTAACATTGCCTGACTTGTCATAAGCCATGTAGGAGAGATATACACAAATTTAGAAGACTCAAATTGAACATTGCCTGGCTTGTCATCAGCCATGTAGGAGAGATGTACACAGAGTTAGAAGACTCAAATTTAACGTTGCCTTGCTTGTCATCAGCCATGTAGGAGTGATGTACACAGAGTTGGAATACTCAAATTTAGCATTGCCTGGCTTGTCATCAGCCATGAAGGAGAGATGTACACAGAGTTAAAAAACTCAAATTTTACATTGCCTGTCTTGTCGTCAGCCATGTAGGAGAGATGTATACAAAGTTAGAAGACTCAAATTTAACATTGCCTGTCTTGTCATCAGCCATGTAGGAGAGATGTACACAAAGTTAGAAGACTCAAATTGAACATCGCCTGGCTTGTCATCAGCCATGTAGGAGAGATGTACACAGAGTTAGAAGACTCAAATTTAACGTTGGCTTGCTTGTCATCAGCCATGTAGGAGTGATGTACACAGAGTTGGAATACTCAAATTTAACATTGCCTGGCTTGTCATCAGCCATGTAGGAGAGATGTACACAGAGTTAAAAAACTCAAATTTAACATTGCCTGTCTTGTCGTCAGCCATGTAGGAGGGATGTATACAAAGTTAGAAGACTCAAATTTAACATTGCCTGGCTTGTCATCAGCCATGTAGGAGAGATGTACGCAGAGTTTGAAGACTCAAATTTAACATTGCCTGGCTTGTCATCATTCATGTAGGAGAGATGTACACAAAGTTAGAAGACTCAAATTTAACATTGCCTGGCTTGTCATCAGCCATTTAGGAGAGATGTGCGCAGAATTAGAAGACTCAAATTTAACATTGCCTGGCTTGTCTTGAGCCATGTAGGAGAGATATACACAAATTTAGAAGACTCAAATTTAACATTGCCTGGCTTGTCATCAGCCATGTAGGAGAGATGTACACAGAGTTAGAAGACGCAAATTTAACATTGCCTGGCTTGTCATCAGCCATGTAGGAGAAATGTACACAAAGTTAGAAGACTCAAATTTAACATTGCCTTGCTTGTCATCAGCCATGTAGGAGAGATGTACACAAAGTTAGAAGACTCAAATTTAACATTGCCTGTCTTGTCATCAGCCATGTAGGAGAGATGTACACAAAGTTAGAAGACTCAATTTTAACATTGCCTGGCTTGTCATCAGCCATGTAGGAGAGATGTACACAGAGTTAGAAGACTCAAATTTAACATTGCCTGGCTTGTCATCAGCCATGTAGGAGAGATGTACACAGCGCTAGAAGACTCAAATTTAACATTGCCTGGCTTGTCATCAGCCATGTAGGAGAGATGTACACAGAGTTAGAAGACTCAAATTTAACATTGCCTGTCTTGTCATCAGCCATGTAGGAGAGATGTACACAGAGTTAGAAGACTCAAATTTAACATTGCCTGTCTTGTCATCAGCCATGTAGGAGAGATGTACACAAATTTAGAAGACTCAAATTTAACATTACCTGCCTTGTCATCAGCCATGTAGGAGAGATATACACAAAGTTAGGAGACTCAAATTTAACATTGCCTGGCTTGTCATAAGCCATGTAGGAGAGATATACACAAATTTAGAAGACTCAAATTTAACATTGCCTGGCTTGTCATCAGCCATGTAGGAGAGATGAACACAGAGTTAGAAGACTCAAATTTAAGATTGCCTGGCTTGTCATCAGCCATGTAGGAGAGATGTACACAAAGTTAGAAGACTCAAATTTAACATTGCCTGGCTTGTCATCAGCCATGTAGGAGAGAATGCACACAAAGGTAGAAGACTCAAATTTAACATTGCCTGGCTTGTCATCAGCCATGTAGGAGAGATGTGCACAGAATTAGAAGACTCAAATTTAACATTGCCTGGCTTGTCATCATCCATGTAGGAGAGATGTACACAAAGTTAAATAACTCAAATCTAACATTGCCTGGCTTGTCATCATCCATGTAGGAGAGATGTACACAAAGCTAAATAACTCAAATTTAACATTGCCTGGCTTGTCATCAGCCATGTAGAAGAGATGTACACAAAGTTAGAAGACTCAAATTTAACATTGCCTGGCTTGTCATCAGCCATGTAGGAGAGATGTACACAGAGTTAGAAGACTCAAATTTAACATTGCCTGGCTTGTCATCAGCCATGTAGGAGAGATGTACACAAAGTTAGAAGACTCAAATTTAACATAGCCTGGCTTGTCATCAGCCATGTAGGAGAGATGTACACAAATTTAGAAGACTCAAATTTAACATTGCCTGGCTTGTCATCAGCCATGTAGGAAAGATGTACACAAAGTTAGAAGACTCAAATTTAACACTGCCTGTCTTGTCCTCAGCCATGTAGGAGAAATGCACACAAAGTTAGAGACTCAAATTTAACATTGCCTGGCTTGTCATAAGCCATGTAGGAGAGATATACACAAATTTAGAAGACTCAAATTTAACATTGCCTGGCTTGTCATCATCCATGTAGGAGAGATGTACACAAAGTTAGAAGACTCAAATTTAACATTGCCTGTCTTTTCATCAGCCATGTAGGAGAGATGTACACAAAGTTAAAAGACTCAATTTTAACATTGCCTGGCTTGTCATCAGCCATGTAGGAGAGATGTACACAGAGTTAGAAGACTCAAATTTAACATTGCCTGGCTTGTCATCAGCCATGTAGGAGAGATGTACACAGCGCTAGAAGACTCAAATTTAACATTGCCTGGCTTGTCATCAGCCATGTAAGAGAGATGTACACAGAGTTAGAAGACTCAAATTTAACATTGCCTTGCTTATCATCAGCCATGTAGGAGAGATGTACACAGAATTAGAAGACTCAAATTTAACATTGCCTGGCTTGTCATCAGCCATGTAGGAAAGATGTACACAAAGTTAGAAGACTCAAATTTAACATTGCCTTGCTTGTCATCAGCCATGTAGGAGAGATGTACACAGAGTTAGAATGCTCAAATTTAACATTGGCTTGCTTGTAATCAGCCATGTAGGAAAGATGTACACAAAGTTAGAAGACTCAAATTTAACACTGCCTGTCTTGTCCTCAGCCATGTAGGAGAAATGCACACAAAGTTAGGAGACTCAAATTTAACATTGCCTGGCTTGTCATAAGCCATGTAGGAGAGATATACACAAATTTAGAAGACTCAAATTTAACATTGCCTATTTGTCATCATCCATGTAGGAGAGATGTACACAAAGTTAGAAGACTCAAATTTAACATTGCCTGTCTTTTCATCAGCCATGTAGGAGAGATGTACACAAAGTTAGAAGACTCAATTTTAACATTGCCTGGCTTGTCATCAGCCATGTAGGAGAGATGTACACAGAGTTAGAAGACTCAAATTTAACATTGCCTGGCTTGTCATCAGCCATGTAGGAGAGATGTACACAGGTTAGAAGACTCAAATTTAACATTGCCTGGCTTGTCATCAGCCATGTAGGAGAGATGTACACAGAGTTAGAAGACTCAAATTTAACATTGCCTGTCTTGTCATCAGCCATGTAGGAGAGATGTACACAGAGTTAGAAGACTCAAATTTAACATTGCCTGTCTTGTCATCAGCCATGTAGGAGAGATGTACACAAATTTAGAAGACTCAAATTTAACATTACCTGGCTTGTCATCAGCCATGTAGGAGAGATGTAAACAAATTTAGAATACTCAAATTTAAAATTGCCTGGCTTGTCATCAGCCATGTAGGAGAGATGTACACAGAGTTAGAAGATTCAAATTTAACATTGCCTGGCTTGTCATCAGCCATGTAGGAGAGATGTACACAGAGTTAGAAGATTCAAATTTAACATTGCCTGTCTTGTCATCAGCCATGTAGGAGAGATGTACACAAATTTAGAAGACTCAAATTTAACATTACCTGGCTTGTCATCAGCCATGTAGGAGAGATATACACAAATTTAGAATACTCAAATTTAAAATTGCCCTGTCATCAGCCATGTAGGAGAGATGTACACAGAGTTAGAAGACTATTTCACATTGCCTGGCTTGTCATCAGCCATGTAGGAGAGATGTACACAGAGTTAGAAGACTCAAATTTAACATTGCCTGGCTTGTCATCAGCCATGTAGGAGAGATGTACACAAAGTTGGAATACTCAAATTTAACATTGCCTTGCTTGTCATCAGCCATGTAGGAGAGATGTACACAAAGTTAGAAGACTCAAATTTAACATTGCCTGGCTTGTCATAAGCCATGTAGGAGAGATATACACAAATTTAGAAGACTCAAATTTAACAGCTTGTCATCAGCCATGTAGGAGAGATGGACACAGAGTTAGAAGACTCAAATTTAAGATTGCCTGGCTTGTCATCAGCCATGTAGGAGAGATGTACAGAAAGTTAGAAGACTCAAATTTAACATTGCCTGGCTTGTCATCAGCCATGTAGGAGAGATGTCCACAAAGGTAGAAGACTCAAATTTAACATTGCCTGGCTTGTCATAAGCCATGTAGGAGAGATATACACAAATTTAGAAGACTCAAATTTAACATTGCCTGGCTTGTCATCATCCATGTAGGAGAGATGTACACAAAGTTAGAAGACTCAAATTTAACATTGCCTGTCTTTTCATCAGCCATGTAGGAGAGATGTAGACAAAGTTAGAAGACTCAATTTTAACATTGCCTGGCTTGTCATCAGCCATGTAGGAGAGATGTACACAGAGTTAGAAGACTCAAATTTAACATTGCCTGGCTTGTCATCAGCCATGTAGGAGAGATGTACACAGCGTTAGAAGACTCAAATTTAACATTGCCTGGCTTGTCATCAGCCATGTAGGAGAGATGTACACAGAGTTAGAAGACTCAAATTTAACATTGCCTGTCTTGTCATCAGCCATGTAGGAGAGATGTACACAGAGTTAGAAGACTCAAATTTAACATTGCCTGTCTTGTCATCAGCCATGTAGGAGAGATGTACACAAATTTAGAAGACTCAAATTTAACATTACCTGGCTTGTCATCAGCCATGTAGGAGAGATATAAACAAATTTAGAATACTCAAATTTAAAATTGCCTGGCTCGTCATCAGCCATGTAGGAGAGATGTACACAGAGTTAGAAGACTCAAATTTCACATTGCCTGGCTTGTCATCAGCCATGTAGGAGAGATGTACACAGAGTTAGAAGACTCAAATTTAACATTGCCTGTCTTGTCATCAGCCATGTAGGAGAGATGTACACAAATTTAGAAGACTCAAATTTAACATTACCTGGCTTGTCATCAGCCATGTAGGAGAGATATACACAAATTTAGAATACTCAAATTTAAAATTGCCTGGCTCGTCATCAGCCATGTAGGAGAGATGTACACAGAGTTAGAAGACTCAAATTTCACATTGCCTGGCTTGTCATCAGCCATGTAGGAGAGATGTACACAGAGTTAGAAGACTCAAATTTAACATTGCCTGGCTTGTCATCAGCCATGTAGGAGAGATGTACACAAAGTTGGAATACTCAAATTTAACATTGCCTTGCTTGTCATCAGCCATGTAGGAGAGATGTACACAAAGTTAGAAGACTCAAATTTAACATTGCCTGGCTTGTCATAAGCCATGTAGGAGAGATATACACAAATTTAGAAGACTCAAATTTAACATTGCCTGGCTTGTCATCAGCCATGTAGGAGAGATGAACACAGAGTTAGAAGACTCAAATTTAAGATTGCCTGGCTTGTCATCAGCCATGTAGGAGAGATGTACAGAAAGTTAGAAGACTCAAATTTAACATTGCCTGGCTTGTCATCAGCCATGTAGGAGAGATGTCCACAAAGGTAGAAGACTCAAATTTAACATTGCCTGGCTTGTCATCAGCCATGTAGGAGAGATGTGCACAGAGTTAGAAGACTCAAATTTAACATTGCCTGGCTTGTCATCATCCATGTAGGAGAGATGTACTCAAAGTTAAAAGACTCAAATTTAACATTGCCTGGCTTGTCATCAGCCATGTAGGAGAGATGTACACAAAGTTAGAAGACTCAAATTTAACATAGCCTGGCTTGTCATCAGCCATGTAGGAGAGATGTACACAGATTTAGAAGATTCAAATTTAACATTGCCTGGCTTGACATCAGCCATGTAGGAGAGATGTACACAGAGTTAGAAGATTCAAATTTAACATTGCCTGGCTTGTCATCAGCCATGTAGGAGAGATGTACACAGAGTTAGAAGACTCAAATTTAACATTGCCTGGCTTGTCATCAGCCAAGTAGGAGAGATGTACACAGAGTTAGAAGACTCAAATTTAACATTGCCTGGCTTGTCATCAGCCATGTAGGAGAGATGTACACAAAGTCAGAAGACTCAAATTTAACCTTGCCTGGCTTGTCATCATCCATGTAGGAGAGATGTACACAAAGTTGGAATACCCAAATTTCACATTGCCTGGCTTGTCATCAGCCATGTAGGAGAGATGTACACAGAGTTAGAAAACTCAAATTTAACACTGCCTGTCTTGTCATCAGCCTTGACTCAAATTTAACATTGCCTGGCTTGTCATCAGCCATGTAGGAGAGATGTACACAGAGTTAGAAGACTCAAATTTAACATTGCCTGTCTTGTCATCATCCATGTAGGAGAGATGTACACAGAATTCGAAAGACTCAAATTTAACATTGCCTGGCTTGTCATCAGCCATGTAGGAAAGATGTACACAAAGTTAAAAGATTTAACACAGCCATGTAGGAAAATGCACACAAAGAAGACTCAAATTTAACATTGCCTGGCTTGTCATAAGCCATGTGTCACAAATTTAGAAGACTCAAATTTAACATTGCCTGGCTGTCATCAGCCATGTAGGAGAGATGTACACAGAGTTAGAAGACTCAAATTTAACATTGCCTGGCTTGTCATCAGCCATGTAGATGTACACAAAAGTTAGAAGACTCAAATTTAACATGTCATCATCCACAGGAGAGATTAGAAAGACTCAAATTTAACATTGCCTGGCTTGTCATCAGCCATGTAGGAGAGATGTACACAGATTTAGAAGATTCAAATTTAACATTGCCTGGTTTGACATCAGCCATGTAGGAGAGATGTACAGAGTTAGAAGACTCAAATTTAACATTGCCTTGCTTGTCATCAGCCATGTAGGAGAGATGTACACAAAGTTAGAAGACTCAAATTTAACATTGCCTGGCTTGTCATCAGCCATGTAGAAGAGATGTACACAGAGTTACAAGACTCAAATTTAACATTGCCTGGCTTGTCATCAGCCATGTAGGAGAGATGTACACAGAGTTAGAAGACTCAAATTTAACATTGCCTGTCTTGTCATCAGCCATGTAGGAGAGATGTACACAGAGTTAGAAGACTCAAATTTAACATTGCCTGGCTTGTCATCAGCCATGTAGGAGAGATGTACACAGAGTTAGAAGAGAATTTAACTTGTCATCATCCATAGGAGAGATGTACACAGAGTTAGCCATTGCCTGACTTGTCATCAGCCATGTAGGAGAGATGTACACCAGGTGAATACTCAAATTTAACATTGCCTGGCTTGTCATCAGCCATGTAGGAGAGATGTACACAGAGTTAGAAGACTCAAATTTAACATTCAGCCATGTAGGAGAGATGTACACAGAGTTAGAAGACTCCCAAATTTAACATTGCCTTGCTTGTCATCAGCCATGTAGGAGAGATACACAGAGTTAGAAGACTCAAATTTAACGTTGCCTTGCTTGTCATCATCCATGTAGGAGAGATGTACACAGAGTTAGAATACTCAAATTTAACATTGCCTGGCTTGTCATCAGCCATGTAGGGAGAGAGATGTACACAAAAGTGGAATACTCAAATTTAACATTGCCTGGCTTGTCATCAGCCATGTAGGAGAGATGTACACAAAGTTAGAAGACTCAAATTTAACATTGCCTGGCTTGTCATCAGCCATGTAGGAAAGATGTAAAGAAAGTTAGAAGACTCAAATTTAACATTGCCTGTCTTGTCATCAGCCATGTAGGAGAGATGTACACAAAGTTAGGAGACTCAAATTTAACATTGCCTGGCTTGTCATCAGCCATGTAGGAGAGATGTACACAAAGTTAGAAGACTCAAATTTAACATTGCCTGGCTTGTCATCAGCCATGTTGGAGAGATACACAGATTTAGAAGATTCAAATTTAACATTGCCTGGCTTGACATCAGCCATGTAGGAGAGATGTACACAGAGTTAGAAGACTCAAATTTAACATTGCCTGGCTTGTCATCAGCCATGTAGGAGAGATGTACACAGAGTTAGAAGACTCAAATTTAACATTGCCTGGCTTGTCATCAGCCATGTAGGAGAGATGTACACAGAGTTAGAAGACTCAAATTTAACATTGCCTGGCTTGTCATCAGCCATGTAGGAGAGATGTACACAAACTTAAAAGACTCAAATTTAACATTGCCTGGCTTGTTATCATCCATGTTAGAAGTATACAAAGTTAGAATGCTCAAATTTAACATTGCCTGGCTTGTCATCATCCATGTAGGAGAGATGTACTCAAAGTTAAAAGACTCAAATTTAACATTGCCTGGCTTGTCATCAGCCATGTAGGAGAGATGTACACAAAGTTAGAAGACTCAAATTTAACATGGCTTGTCATCAGCCATGTAGGAGAGATGTACACAGATTTAGAAGATTCAAATTTAACATTGCCGGGCTTGACATCAGCCATGTAGGGAGAGATGTACACAGAGTTAGAAGATTCAAATTTAACATTGCCTGGCTTGTCATCAGCCATGTAGGAGAGATGTACACAGAGTTAGAAGACTCAAATTTAACATTGCCTGGCTTGTCATCAGCCAAGTAGGAGAGATGTACACAGAGCTAGAAGACTCAAATTTAACATTGCCTGGCTTGTCATCAGCTATGTAGGAGAGATGTACACAAAGTCAGAAGACTCAAATTTAACATTGCCTGGCTTGTCATCATCCATGTAGGAGAGATGTACACAAAGTTGCAATACCCAAATTTCACATTGCCTGGCTTGTCATCAGCCATGTAGGAGAGATGTACACAGAGTTAGAATACTCAAATTTAACATTGCCTGGCTTGTCATCAGCCATGTAGGAGAGATGTACAGAAAGTTAGAAGACTCAAATTTAACATTGCCTGGCTTGTCATCAGCCATGTAGGAGAGATGTCCACAAAGGTAGAAGACTCAAATTTAACATTGCCTGGCTTGTCATAAGCCATGTAGGAGAGATATACACAAATTTAGAAGACTCAAATTTAACATTGCCTGGCTTGTCATCATCCATGTAGGAGAGATGTACACAAAGTTAGAAGACTCAAATTTAACATTGCCTGTCTTTTCATCAGCCATGTAGGAGAGATGTACACAAAGTTAGAAGACTCAATTTTAACATTGCCTGGCTTGTCATCAGCCATGTAGGAGAGATGTACACAGAGTTAGAAGACTCAAATTTAACATTGCCTGGCTTGTCATCAGCCATGTAGGAGAGATGTACACAGCGTTAGAAGACTCAAATTTAACATTGCCTGGCTTGTCATCAGCCATGTAGGAGAGATGTACACAGAGTTAGAAGACTCAAATTTAACATTGCCTGTCTTGTCATCAGCCATGTAGGAGAGATGTACACAGAGTTAGAAGACTCAAATTTAACATTGCCTGTCTTGTCATCAGCCATGTAGGAGAGATGTACACAAATTTAGAAGACTCAAATTTAACATTACCTGGCTTGTCATCAGCCATGTAGGAGAGATATAAACAAATTTAGAATACTCAAATTTAAAATTGCCTGGCTCGTCATCAGCCATGTAGGAGAGATGTACACAGAGTTAGAAGACTCAAATTTCACATTGCCTGGCTTGTCATCAGCCATGTAGGAGAGATGTACACAGAGTTAGAAGACTCAAATTTAACATTGCCTGTCTTGTCATCAGCCATGTAGGAGAGATGTACACAAATTTAGAAGACTCAAATTTAACATTAACTGGCTTGTCATCAGCCATGTAGGAGAGATATACACAAATTTAGAATACTCAAATTTAAAATTGCCTGGCTCGTCATCAGCCATGTAGGAGAGATGTACACAGAGTTAGAAGACTCAAATTTAACATTGCCTGGCTTGTCATCAGCCATGTAGAGAGATGTACACAGAGTTAGAAGACTCAAATTTAACATTGCCTGGCTTGTCATCAGCCATGTAGAGAGATGTACACAAAGTTGGAATACTCAAATTTAACATTGCCTTGCTTGTCATCAGCCATGTAGGAGAGATGTACACAAAGTTAGAAGACTCAAATTTAACATTGCCTGGCTTGTCATAAGCCATGTAGGAGAGATATACACAAATTTAGAAGACTCAAATTTAACATTGCCTGGCTTGTCATCAGCCATGCAGGAGAGATGAACACAGAGTTAGAAGACTCAAATTTAAGATTGCCTGGCTTGTCATCAGCCATGTAGGAGAGATGTACAGAAAGTTAGAAGACTCAAATTTAACATTGCCTGGCTTGTCATCAGCCATGTAGGAGAGATGTCCACAAAGGTAGAAGACTCAAATTTAACATTGCCTGGCTTGTCATCAGCCATGTAGGAGAGATGTGCACAGAGTTAGAAGACTCAAATTTAACATTGCCTGGCTTGTCATCATCCATGTAGGAGAGATGTACTCAAAGTTAAAAGACTCAAATTTAACATTGCCTGGCTTGTCATCAGCCATGTAGGAGAGATGTACACAAAGTTAGAAGACTCAAATTTAACATAGCCTGGCTTGTCATCAGCCATGTAGGAGAGATGTACACAGATTTAGAAGATTCAAATTTAACATTGCCGGGCTTGACATCAGCCATGTAGGAGAGATGTACACAGAGTTAGAAGATTCAAATTTAACATTGCCTGGCTTGTCATCAGCCATGTAGGAGAGATGTACACAGAGTTAGAAGACTCAAATTTAACATTGCCTGGCTTGTCATCAGCCAAGTAGGAGAGATGTACACAGAGCTAGAAGACTCAAATTTAACATTGCCTGGCTTGTCATCAGCCATGTAGGAGAGATGTACACAAAGTCAGAAGACTCAAATTTAACCTTGCCTGGCTTGTCATCATCCATGTAGGAGAGATGTACACAAAGTTGGAATACCCAATTGCCTGGCTTTTCACATTGCCTGGCTTGTCATCAGCCATGTAGGAGAGATTTACACAAAGTTAGAAGACTCAAATTTAACATTGCCTGTCTTGTCATCATCCATGTAGGAGAGATGTACACAAATTAGAAGACTCAAATTGAACATTGCCTGGCTTGTCACCAGCCATGTAGGAGAGATGTACACAGAGTTAGAAGACTCAAATTTAACATTGCCTGGCTTGTCATAAGCCATGTAGGAGAGATATACACAAATTTAGAAGACTCAAATTTAAGATTGCCTGGCTTGTCATCAGCCATGTAGGAGAGATGTACACAAAGTTAGAAGACTCAAATTTAACATTGCCTGGCTTGTCATCAGCCATGTAGGAGAGATGTACACAGAGTTAGAAAAACTCAAATTTAACACTGCCTGTCTTGTCATCAGCCATGTAGGAGAGATGTACACAAAGTTAGAAGACTCAAATTTAACATTGCCTGGCTTGTCATCAGCCATGTAGGAGAGATGTACACAGAGTTAGAAGACTCAAATTTAACATTGCCTTGCTTGTCATCAGCCATGTAGGAGAGATGTACACAGAATTCGAAGACTCAAATTTAACATTGCCTGGCTTGTCATCAGCCATGTAGGAAAGATGTACACAAAGTTAAAAGACTCAAATTTAACATTACCTGTCTTGTCCTCAGCCATGTAGGAGAAATGCACACAAAGTTAGGAGACTCAAATTTAACATTGCCTGGCTTGTCATAAGCCATGTAGGAGAGATATACACAAATTTAGAAGACTCAAATTTAACATTGCCTGGCTCGTCATCAGCCATGTAGGAGAGATGTACACAGAGTTAGAAGACTCAAATTTAACATTGCCTGGCTTGTCATCAGCCATGTAGGAGAGATGTACACAAAGTTAGAAGACTCAAATTTAACATTGCCTGGCTTGTCATCATCCATGTAGGAGAGATGTAGACAAAGTTAGAAGACTCAAATTTAACATTGCCTGGCTTGTCATCAGCCATGTAGGAGAGATGTACACAGATTTAGAAGATTCAAATTTAACATTGCCTGGCTTGACATCAGCCATGTAGGAGAGATGTACACAGAGTTAGAAGACTCAAATTTAACATTGCCTTGCTTGTCATCAGCCATGTAGGAGAGGTGTACACAAAGTTAGAAGACTCAAATTTAACATTGCCTGGCTTGTCATCAGCCATGTAGAAGAGATGTACACATAGTTACAAGACTCAAATTTAACATTACCTGGCTTGTCATCAGCCATGTAGGAGAGATGTACACAGAGTTAGAAGACTCAAATTTAACATTGCCTGTCTTGTCATCAGCCATGTAGGAGAGATGTACACAGAGTTAGAAGACTCAAATTTAACATTGCCTTGCTTGTCATCAGCCATGTAGGAGAGATGTACACAGAGTTAGAAGACTCGAATTTAACGTTGCCTTGCTTGTCATCATCCATGTAGGAGAGATGTACACAGAGTTAGAATACTCAAATTTAACATTGCCTGACTTGTCATCAGCCATGTAGGAGAGATGTACACAAAGGTGGAATACTCAAATTTAACATTGCCTGGCTTGTCATCAGCCATGTAGGAGAGATGTACACAGAGTTAGAAGACTCAAATTTAACATTGCCTGTCTTGTCATCAGCCATGTAGGAGAGATGTACACAGAGTTAGAAGACTCAAATTTAACATTGCCTTGCTTGTCATCAGCCATGTAGGAGAGATGTACACAGAGTTAGAAGACTCAAATTTAACGTTGCCTTGCTTGTCATCATCCATGTAGGAGAGATGTACACAGAGTTAGAATACTCAAATTTAACATTGCCTGGCTTGTCATCAGCCATGTAGGAGAGATGTACACAAAAGTGGAATACTCAAATTTAACATTGCCTGGCTTGTCATCAGCCATGTAGGAGAGATGTACACAAAGTTAGAAGACTCAAATTTAACATTGCCTGGCTTGTCATCAGCCATGTAGGAAAGATGTAAAGAAAGTTAGAAGACTCAAATTTAACATTGCCTGTCTTGTCATCAGCCATGTAGGAGAGATGTACAAAGTTAGGAGACTCAAATTTAACATTGCCTGGCTTGTCATCAGCCATGTAAGAGAGATGTACACAAAGTTAGAAGACTCAAATTTAACATTGCCTGGCTTGTCATCAGCCATGTTGGAGAGATGTACACAGATTTAGAAGATTCAAATTTAACATTGCCTGGCTTGACATCAGCCATGTAGGAGAGATGTACACAGAGTTAGAAGACTCAAATTTAACATTGCCTGGCTTGTCATCAGCCATGTAGGAGAGATGTACACAGAGTTAGAAGACTCAAATTTAACATTGCCTGGCTTGTCATCAGCCATGTAGGAGAGATGTACACAAACTTAAAGACTCAAATTTAACATTGCCTGGCTTGTTATCATCCATGTAGGAGAGATGTATACAAAGTTAGAATGCTCAAATTTAACATTGCCTGGCTTGTCATCCATGTAGGAGAGATGTACTCAAAGTTAAAAAGACTCAAATTTAACATTGCCTGGCTTGTCATCAGCCATGTAGGAGAGATGTACACAAAGTTAGAAGACTCAAATTTAACATAGCCTGGCTTGTCATCAGCCATGTAGGAGAGATGTACACAGATTTAGAAGATTCAAATTTAACATTGCCGGGCTTGACATCAGCCATGTAGGAGAGATGTACACAGAGTTAGAAGATTCAAATTTAACATTGCCTGGCTTGTCATCAGCCATGTAGGAGAGATGTACACAGAGTTAGAAGACTCAAATTTAACATTGCCTGGCTTGTCATCAGCCAAGTAGGAGAGATGTACACAGAGCTAGAAGACTCAAATTTAACATTGCCTGGCTTGTCATCAGCTATGTAGGGAGAGATGTACACAAAGTCAGAAGACTCAAATTTAACCTTGCCTGGCTTGTCATCATCCATGTAGGAGAGATGTACACAAAGTTGGAATACCCAAATTTCACATTGCCTGGCTTGTCATCAGCCATGTAGGAGAGATGTACACAGGAGTTAGAATACTCAAATTGAACATTGCCTGGCTTGTCATAAGCCATGTAGGAGAGATATACACAAATTTAGAAGACTCAAATTTAAGATTGCCTGGCTTGTCATCAGCCATGTAGGAGAGATGTACACAAAGTTAGAAGACTCAAATTTAACATTGCCTGGCTTGTCATCAGCCATGTAGGAGAGATGTACACAGAGTTAGAAAACTCAAATTTAACACTGCCTGTCTTGTCATCAGCCATGTAGGAGAGATGTACACAAAGTTAGAAGACTCAAATTTAACATTGCCTGGTTTGTCATCAGCCATGTAGGAGATGTACACAGAGTTAGAAGACTCAAATTTAACATTGCCTTGCTTGTCATCAGCCATGTAGGAGAGATGTACACAGAATTCGAAGACTCAAATTTAACATTGCCTGGCTTGTCATCAGCCATGTAGGAAAGATGTACACAAAGTTAAAAAGACTCAAATTTAACATTACCTGTCTTGTCCTCAGCCATGTAGGAGAAATGCACACAAAGTTAGGAGACTCAAATTTAACATTGCCTGGCTTGTCATAAGCCATGTAGGAGAGATATACACAAATTTAGAAGACTCAAATTTAACATTGCCTGCCTGTCATCAGCCATGTAGGAGAGATGTACACAGAGTTAGAAGACTCAAATTTAACATTGCCTGGCTTGTCATCAGCCATGTAGGAGAGATGTACACAAAGTTAGAAGACTCAAATTTAACATTGCCTGGCTTGTCATCAGCCATGTAGGAGAGATGTACACAGATTACAAGACTCAAATTTAACATTGCCTGGCTTGTCATCAGCCATGTAGGAGAGATGTACACAGAGTTAGAAGACTCAAATTTAACATTGCCTGTCTTGCTCATTTAACATTGCCTATGTCATCAGCCATGGAAGAGATGTACACAGAGTTACAAGACTCAAATTTAACATTACCTGGCTTGTCATCAGCCATGTAGGAGAGATGTACACAGAGTTAGAAGACTCAAATTTAACGTTGCCTTCTTGTCATCATCCATGTAGGAGAGATGTACAGGGTTAGAAGACTCAAATTTAACATTGCCTGCTTGTCATCAGCCATGTAGGAGAGATGTACACAAAGTTAGAATACTCAAATTTAACATTGCCTTGCTTGTCATCATCCATGTAGGAGAGATGTACACAGGGATTAGAAGACTCCAAATTTAACATTGCCTGACTTGTCATCAGCCATGTAGGAGAGATGTACACAGAGTTAGAAGACTCAAACTTTAACATTGCCTTGCTTGTCACCACCATGTAGAATGTAGGAGAGATGTACACAGAGTTAGAAGACTCAAATTTAACGTTGCCTTGCTTGTCATCATCCATGTAGGAGAGATGTACACAGAGTTAGAATACTCAAATTTAACATTGCCTGGCTTGTCATCAGCCATGTAGGAGAGATGTACACAAAGTGGAATACTCAAATTTAACATTGCCTGGCTTGTCATCAGCCATGTAGGAGAGATGTACACAAAGTTAGAAGACCTCCAAATTAACATTGCCTGGCTTGTCATCAGCCATGTAGGAAAGATGATTAGAAGACTCAAATTTAACATTGCCTGTCTTGTCATCAGCCATGTAGGAGA
>JAXRKP010000387.1:327500-329952 GCA_037039925.1 Doris montereyensis | reverse complement strand
CTCTCTCTCTCTCTCTCTCTCTCTCTCTCTCTCTCTCTCTCTCTCTTTCCCTCTCAGCCGTTTCACCTTCTGCCATAATAATACAGACCTAATGATATATCCTAAAATATTGCTGAGCAGGTGAAACTTTGTTCAAAACAACATCTCTAGATATATCTCATTCTCCACCTCCGGAGAAACTGATACAATGTCCGACAGGTACCTCAGTCTGCAGTGCTGAGGCCCAGACATGAATCAGAAACCAGAGCATGGTCCACCTGTCCCATCCAGGTCTCGGGTTATCAAGAGAATGTTGGAATGGCTTTCGTGGTCCCAGCAACTGGCACTGGCACTCTAGTCAGTTGGCTGGAATGTCCCTGGTCCCTGAATCCCTGAGGTCCCTGCCGATAGCACTCTAGCCACAAATGGAGTGTTGATAAACATGCACTCTCCACATCACGTTCGGGTGTGGGACTCTGTATGATGACTTGGCCGCTACAGTGTAGGCTACTCACCTTGTCACGTTCCGGTCGCTGGTTTTTAATTATTTTTTTGGGGAGGGGGGGTGATTTATTGTTTAGCTGTTGTTGTTTATTGTCTCATCTTATCTCTTTCTCTCTCTTCTCTCTCTCTCTCTCTCTCTCTCTCTCTCTCTCTCTCTCTCTCTCTCTCTCTCTCTCTCTCTCTCTCTCTCTCTCTCTCTCTCTCTCTCTCTCTCTCTTTCTCTTTCTCTCTCTCTCTCTCTCTCTCTCTCTCTCTCTCTCTCTCTCTCTCTCTCTCTCTCTCTCTCTTCTCTCTCTCTCTCCTCTCTCTCTCTCTCTTTCTCTCTCTCTCTCTCTCTCTCTCTCTCTCTCTCTCTCTCTCTCTCTCTCTCTCTCTCTCTCTCTCTCTCTCTCTCTCTCTCTCTCTCTCTCTCTCTCTCTCTCTCTCTCTCTCTCTGTCTCTCTCTCTCTGTCTCTCTCTCTCTCTCTCTCTGTCTTTTTGTCTCTGTCAATAGCCTAATTTTCAATAACTATATTATAGACATTGAATCAGTTATTGTCTGTGATGAAATACGTCAAACTCAAACACTGACCGCCCCGTTAATCCTAATTCATATTGTAGAAATACACTGATCCTCAATTCAAAAACATTTTTAACATCTTTTAACAATCCTTAAGGGCAATTATCATATACACACAATGAAATTACAATAAGTTCACATTGACCAAACCATTTCCCATTACATACACATATCTATACATTTTTTTTAATGTGCCAAAGTGCCTCAAAGCCCGGAAGCAACGTAGAAAACAAATATTCACATGCATAGAAAGTACAATATTTAAATGACGAGAGAAAGAGAGAGAGAGAGAGAGAGAGAGAGAAGAGAGAGAGGAGAGAGAGAGAGAGAGAGAGAGAGAGGAGAAGAGAGAGAGAGAGAGAGAGAGAGAGAGATGAGACAGACAGACATACAAACAGTGAGTAGGAGAACTATTCACACAGATGATCTTTGTCATAATAATATATGCATAAATGGCTACAGTACGTACAGAGTCAGATTGACTGACGTCGCAGTGTTGCACTTGAAGTTAGTGTGACACCTGGCTTAGTTAGTTAAATAAATGATTGCTTTCGGATGTCTTACCCAGATGTGTCTGCCATAAAGGATGTGGCACGTGGACCTGGGTGGGTAAGGAGGTGGGAGGGCACTGATTTAAATACAGGCACCAATGGCAGTGATTTCCATCGGATTAGTGGGATTATTTTGGGGTTGTTTGTTTGTCTTTTTTTTTTTTGGGGCGGGGGTTATTCTGAAATGGGCGAATTGTTAGAAGTAATATCAGGAGGAAAGAGAGGAGTGATGGGGGGGGAGGAGGAGGGAGAATTGTTGAGTCGAATTGAAATAGACAAAGAACTACAATTAATTATTACGGCTAATTAATGTGTTTGTGCATATATATTGTAACTGAACACGGCTGTCTGACAGATTTCTAATGCATTCAGTGCTTGCCCTCCCGTTCATTATAGCGACATGTTTATTGGATTTGTGAACAATGATAAAAGTCATGGTCATTTTAATTTCAATTAAATGATAAAATAAATCACTAAGGCTATGATGGGTTTGTTTTTTTATCCATCGTTGTGACATTTTTTGGTAGTAGTTGTCCCACCAACAAACTGCCGCTACATTATATGATGTTGCCACTGCTGCTACTACCACACTTACGACAGACAGACAGAGAGAGCCAATTTGAACCATGAATAATTTACAGAAAGTGAAATCATTCATGTGAGATTTATTCTCCTCCTTGCCATTTCTTTCTTTCTCTCTTTTTATTTAAATACATTTTTATACATTAAAGTGAGAGATTGTTTTGAAACTTGCGCAATCATTTGATTTAAATCTGTTTCATATCTCTGTCACAATCGAACCATGTGAACAGACATTGAGAAACCACTCTGACGCAATGCCGTTAGAACTAAATTGTAG
>JAXRKP010000387.1:320000-322500 GCA_037039925.1 Doris montereyensis | reverse complement strand
CACTTTGATATCGTGTTACATTCATTTCTTTTAGACATGATTTTCACTACACTTTGATATCGTGTTACATTCACTTCTCTTAGACATGATTTTCACTACCCTTTGATATCGTGTTACATTCACTATTTAGACATGATTTTCATACCATTTGATTTTGTTATCATTTCTTTTAGACATGATTTTCACTACCCTTTGATATCGTGTTAATTCATTTCTTTGGACATGATTTTCATTTGGTTTACAACGATTTAATTGTTTATTTTAATCAAGTGCTTACGTTTATGCAAACTTGGAGAGATGGAAAAGGATGGGAGTGGGTGTGGGAGAGGGGGTTTGAGTTGAACGGTTGAATTGCAAGTAGTTGTCATTTATTTGTATTATGCCAGTCTGGAAAATAAATTGATTTTGTGGTTAGGCCCTCTAATGATAAGTTCTCGGTGGTTTACGACATCTTAGTTTATGTGTGTGTGTGTGTGTTTGAGTAAGAGAGAGAGTGTGTGTGTGTTTGTCTGAGTAAGAGAGTGTGTGTGTGCCCTCGTGTGTGTGTGTGTCCTCGTAAGAGTGTGTGTGTGTGTTTTGAGTAAGAGTGTGTGTGTGTGTGTTTTTGAGTAAGTGTGTGTGTGTGTATGTATGTGAGGTTTCACAGCTGTTATTTCTTTGCTCCAATGGTAACGTCTCAACGGTTCTTTTGAAAGTATGTGTGGGTGGGTGTGTGTGTGTGTGTGTGTGTGTGTGTGTGCCATGCCTCACAGTAATTGTTTAGAGTCAATCGTGAAACTGAGCTGTTAAATACCAGATGTCACTGTAACACTTTATAATGTAATGTATTTCCTTTGAAATGCCCCAATAGAGTACGAACTGGTATGGTAAGCGTGGCAAGACATTTCCCCATTCAAACGTGGACATGGTCTTAGTCTTAGACAAGCATGATTACTCTCGTCGACAACGATACCATTCAAATGAGTAATAGGCGTGAACGATACTATTCCAAACTTTCTAGATTGTAAAATTAGTTGAAAATGGGGAATTAAATGAATGAAAAGTATACACGCTAAGATCTGGACGTAATTAAATGTTCTTTGATTTGACATGACATCACTTTTGGTAGGAAAAGTCCTCGAGTGAAAACGACCTTGGGATCATTTATTAAAAAACCTACACGCATGATATGGCTACTCCTAGTGATCTGGCAACAGAACCTTTGACACGCAAAGAAAGAACGGCCAACTCATTATATTTAGAAACGTTATAGATGTGTATCTAGATCATAGGGAAAACTTGTCCACTTTCTTGTAATGTGTCAAAAAACGTTTTTTTTATTATTTAGTTTTAAAACACGTTCTATATATGCCAAATTTTCGGGAGGGGTGAGGGGGGGGGGACTCGAAAAAAAGGGGGGGGCTGATATGCATGAGTCGATATACTTCTAAAATGGCCTAATATACGTATGATCAAAATATTATCCAAAATATCTTTTTCTTCTTTCTTTTTTTCTTTTCTTTTTTAAACAAAATTATTATCTCAGAAAGGGGTGTTTGGTTTGTGTTAGGCAAAACTCTGAGTAGATATTTCCACGTTGCCATAAACGTCTGTAATCCTTGGTCTACGATTTGAACCCTTTACCCACTATTTGCTAGATACTCACGCTTTCCAAGAACCAGCATCACAACCTCCCACCCCACCTCTATCCCCCCTTACTCCTTTACTTACTTCCTCAAACCAGTGCAAACATGCGTGCCAAAACTCTACACCGTATGTAACAGTAACATGTCTCTAAATGTCTGGCTAAAGGTCTGTCGTGTGGCGTGTGGAAAGGCATACACATGTCTCTAAATGTCTGGCGTATGGCGTGTGGAAAGGCATACACATGTCTCTAAATGTCTGGCGTATGGCGTGGAAAGGCATACACATGTCTCTAAATGTCTGGCGTTTGGCGTTTGGAAAGGCATACACATGTCTCTAAATGTCTGGCATGTGGAAAGGCATACACATGTCTCTAAATGTCTGGCGTGTGGCGTGTGGCGTGTGGACAGGCACACACATGTCTCTAAATGTCTGGCGTGTGGCGTGTGGACAGGCATACACATGTCTCTAAATGTCTGGCGTGTGGCGTGTGGAAAGGCATACACATGTCTCTAAATGTCTGGCGTGTGGACAGGCACACACATGTCTATGAGATTGACTGCGTTACGCCACCTTCTCCTTGATGAGTTTCACAACTGCCGTGCAAGAAGCTATTCGGAGATTCTCCAAAATATTAATTTTCCAATTTTTCCAATCTGCCAAGTTTTCGTTTTATCTTTCCACCACATTTGTTTTCTTCGTGTTCTTGGAGAGACTGTGCCGGTGTTAGCTTACGTCTTGCTCTATGTTTCTTTTCCCTTTTTCTTTTCTTTTTTTTTTTTTGGTTTCCCTTTATTGACTCGTTCTTTCTACATGTTTGAGTGTGGGGTTTAGTTTGTGAATGTTTTGTTTTGTTGTTTATGTTGGGTTGGTTTGC
>JAXRKP010000387.1:312500-315000 GCA_037039925.1 Doris montereyensis | reverse complement strand
TTCCACTTTGCAATTTTTTCTTTCGGTTTCCCCGTTCGCGGAGTGGCTCAAGACGACGTGGTGGTTCCCTTGTCCGTCAGATGAGACGGTTACCGCCCCTGCTCCGAGTTCAGCCCTCTCCTGAGGTGAAGGAACAGCGAGAGCATGAGCACCACCATTCCACGATGTCCAAAATATGGATCTCAACGCCCTTCAAATTGGAAGCTACGACGATCAATTCGACACCCATGCACCGGATGACCTCATTTCACAAGGGTCCCAGGCTTCGAAACATTCGAGCAGATGGCCCACGACGAGCTTGAGGGTATCCCTTTCGCTGACCACGAGCCAATGGTCAGCGGAGATCCAATCAGCAAGAGTCGCTGATGTCCACTAGCAACAGCAACAATAACACTAACGGCAGCAGCAGCAGCAGCAGGAATAACAATCATGATAATAACAAGAATGGTGGTGGTGAAAGGTCAGTCTTTTCATCATGGTCCCAACACCATGTGGTTGATAGCAACGGTGTTGACGTCAAAGGATTTTGTTGGAAGGAAGAACAGCACTGACAGAGATGTCAGGGACTTGTGTTGCGATTCTGGTCATTTTTCCATGGATGAATCGAATTTGAAATTACTGTTATGTCAAGGAGTAGCTACTGGACAGACAGAAAAGGTGGGTGTTATTTCTTGTCCTTTTTCTTCTTCTTCTTCTTTTCTTTCTTCTTCTTCTTCTTCTTCTTCTTCTTCTTCTTCTTCTTCTTCTTCTTCTTCTTCTTCTTCTTCTTCTTCTTCTTCTTCTTCTTCTTCTTCTTCTTCTTCTTCTTCTTCTTCTTCTTCTTCTTCTTCTTCTTGATGAATGATTTGCAGGCACTATTAGTTGGTCTTACTGTCTTACTTTGACTCTTTTATATGTCTGTCTTCTTGCTATCCGTCGCCATGCGCAATAAGATCACTGCATATGGTGGACAGGGTAATTGTCAATGAAACAGACAAATATTTTCTTCTGTTTCATCATTAACACCATCGTTACGCCTCACTCAACTCATGTCGGCGTACATTATTCTGAATCTAGGAATATTTCATCAACTTTTGATGTTATAATCGTATTGATGTAATCACTTTTACTTTCGAAATCTGTGGTGCTACTGTTGGGTATTATTTCTGTTGGCTGTTTATCCCCAAATACAATGATGCATCAGGGTGAAGGGGAATCTCGATAGTCCAGAGGCAATGTGTTAGCCTCTAAATCAAAAGGTTGTGGGTTCAAGTCCCGACACAGTTGAAAATAAATTTTTAAGTTTTTTTTTTTTTCAGTGAAGCCAACCCCCTCCCTCCCCTTCCCCATCTGGTCCAGGGGAGGGTGGATCGGCGCCTAGTCCCATTGGAGACGGAAGGCATAAAAGAGGTCTCTTGCACAAATCACAGCACTCTGTGCATGTTGAAAATCCATTAATTGGGCAACATTTTTCAAAAAACAACACCGAAACCGCTAAAATCACCTTAGTTGTTGATGTGGGGAAAACAAGACGACCTCATTTTAAAGAAGTTGGGGGTTGGGGGGAGAATTAATCAAACCATGCACAGACATACGTACACACATAGTCTTATACACTGTCCATGCATACATACATAAACAAACAAACACAGACATACAATATTATTACATACGCACGCATACGTACATACATACCTGCATACACTCACGTACACCTACACACACATACTATGTGCACGGACACATACACACACACACACCATATACAGACAACCTGTTAGCAACAGCTATCAGATTGTCAAATTGTTGTGTTTTTATCACCATCTTGTTGATAACACGACCATTTTGTTCAGTTGTCTTCCCCCCTTCATGCTAATGCGCTCTCTCCATTCTCTCGTTTCCCCCTTTCTATTCAACGTCGCCCGCAGCAAAGATGTAATCTATAAGAATAAGAATGTGCGTTGTGTGCAGTGTTCAGTGTACGCATATGATTTGCATCAAAATTAAGTCACTGGGTCGCATACACAGGGTGTGGGTTCCAACCGCCATTTTGCGCACGCAGTACGCAACACCTTGGCTGGACTGAAGACCCAAAGACCGAGACGACCACTTGACACTTAACGGCAAAGATTGAGGTTGTCAATGTCAGTGGATGGCCAAGGGGAATGCACTCTCCAGCATGGGAGATAGATAGAGATAGCAAGACGAGCATTATTATGACACCTGCTCCAAAATGGCTGCCCCTCTCAGGTTGCGGTGGCTTAAGTGAAGGACTGTTAGTGTTACTAGGTGGGGTCCGTGCGTGTTTGAGTAAGTAGAGTCTGTCTACCTGTGTGTATCTTTATAATGAGGCTACTGGACTGTCTGTGTCTGCCTGTCTACACCAAGGCTGTGTGCTGCCCCCGAGTTTGGACAAACTTTGTGTTCACTGCAGGTGCTTATTTGTTCTGTGGAAGGTAGGCGAATGGGAATAAATATATACTAAGACATTTACATTGAACTGGTGGGTTGTCAATGTCAT
>JAXRKP010000387.1:302500-307500 GCA_037039925.1 Doris montereyensis | reverse complement strand
TCTTCATTTCATAGGTAGCTGGTCTATTTTTAGACTCGTGCCACATACCCATCGATCATTTGTCCATAGTCCGTGTGAGTTATGACTTTTATATAGCCGGGTTGTCAGTGTGTAGCTACTGAACATAGTCTGACATTGCAGTTCTAAAATGGATATGAAGGACACATCATTTTGGCCCACTTTTCAGCTAAACCAGCGGTTTATCTGTCATTCCAAATTTAGTTCACTCAAAAGACAAATAGTGACAAAAGATAACGTCTATTTTTATCTCCCCGAAGTTTTGTCTCTGAGCTCAATGTAAACACAACGCAACGCGTATATCAATATTGAACATATTATTTTGTCCCCTATATTATGGGAGTTTGGCGGTGTTTATGACATGTCACACAAATACACTTTCCCTCCACATTACAATTAAAAACTTAACCCTTCCTCCCCACCCCTCCCTCTCTCCCCCCCCCCAAGCATCCTGGACCCATGTGAGACGCTATTTTGATTATTTGCACAAGAACACTGGAAAATAACTTTCGGTCTTGGGAGTTTGCACCGGTTCCTATAGGGATTACTATTATAGTGCTCATATTTCTCCAACAGTGTTCTGCTGGTCTAAGTGAAACTTATACGGCTTATTAATGAAATTACGTAGAATCTACCCTTTTTTTTCTTTTCCGATTTTTTTTTTCTTTTTTTCACCTGGAATAGTTGATATATTATTTTTTTCGGTGTTCTTTTCAAGTAGGCCTACGGTATCATGATATTTAAAAGTTTATTTGAGAGAGGAATATCGGAACGTAAAGCCTGTTAAACAATTGATAAGGTTTTGGGTTTTTTTTACAGGAATCTCGCTTTCCTTACTCTTCCTTGTATCAAATGATCTACTCTTCCTTGTATCAAGTGATCTACTCTTCCTTGTATTAAATGATCTACTCTTCCTTGTATCAAATGATCTACTCTTCCTTGTATCAAGTGATCTACTCTTCCTTGTATTAAATGATCTACTCTTCCTTGTATCAAATGATCTACTCTGCCTTGTATTAAATGATCTACTCTTCCTTGTATCAAGTGATCTACTCTTCCTTGTATCAAATGATCTACTCTTCCTTGTATCAAATGATCTACTCGTCCTTGTATCAGATGATCTACTCTTCCTTGTATCAGATGATCTATTCTTCCTTGTATCAAATGATCTACTCTTCCTTGTATCAAATGATCCACTCTTCCTTGTAAAATGATCTACTCTTCCTTGTATCAAATGATCTGCTCTTCCTTGTATCAAATGATCTACTCTTCCTTGTATCAAATGATCTACTCTTCCTTGTATCAAATGATCTTTATCTATTTAATTCTGACTTGGTCATTCTTTGTGCGTCTAACGTTCATTGCCATGCCACTAAGAGTAACCATAGTTTGCGTAAGTTCTAAATTAATTATCCCAAGATCTTTGTCGTCTACGGACATTTTCTACCTGAAAACGAAAAAAAAAAACCATTGTTCTCCTCCTTTTTAAAAAAAGTAGAATTTTCATTCACCTAAGCCGTCATTTAAAACAGGTTTTATTACCTTGTATTATTAAAAAGTTTGAATCGTATCGTTCACACCTTGCCGGTGTAATCTCAGATTCGAGTATCAACTTGATCAAATAATCGTACTTGATATCACTCGGAGTATAACATGCTTGTATACTATATTTTATTACAGACTTGATACAGATGTTGTTATGTCGAGCCTTATAGAGACGAAGATGTGACCACACACAAAAAAACAACAACCCAAGACATTATAATCAGAAAAGTGTGTCTACATAAAACACATTTTGGCATTTTCTATGTGTCAGTTTTGACCAGCTTTCAGTGTGTTGCGAGAAACTACACTTCGTCTGTGTGTGTTTGTGTGTGTGTGTTCAAAAAGACCTACACTTCGCGCGCGTGTGTGTGTGTGTTTTTGCAAAATACTTCCACAACGTGTCTTTGTGTCGAGGAATTACACAACGTATTCGATTTGTGTCTGTTGGTGTGTTTGGACAAACTACAGGACTTGGTGTGTGTGTGTGTGTGTGTGTGTGTGTGTGTGTGACTGTGTGACCATCACCAAACCATGCTGGACAAACACGCCGTCTTGCTTGGCCTGTCTTTGCTGCCCATGAGGAAGTGCGCCAGGCTGTGGTCAGTGGTGGGCAAGGTCATGGTCATTCTCATGGTCCGCAAGTTGCTGTGCTGGACACGAACCCCGGTGGACAAGATCGACTCCATCCTAGGGGCGGTGGTTCAGGAGATTGAGTGGGACGTGTTAGTATTGACGTCACGGCATCAACGATGGCAACGCAGGTATAAGATAAGATAAGATAAGATAAGATAAGATAAGATAAAATACAACTTTATTGTCCAAAAGTGGCACATTGGTTTGGTGTTACAATACCTTCAATATGATAATATGAAATACAACACACTTTTACTATAAATAGATTATTCTTCACACACAAACAGCTTACACACATTTAAGCATTACGAGACTAAAACATGTATAACATAACATACAAAAGAATTAACATTTTGCTCATAATACATGTAAACGTAATCATTGCAATGAAAAATAATCAAAAGAGCGGTGATGATAATGAAACTGGTGATGGTAGTGATAATGATTTTACAGATGATGGTAAGAATGATCTTTTATATCTTTCTTTATTATATATGTCTGTCAATGTCGGTGAGATTGGTTTGCAGAAATGACTGAGCGTGATGATCTCTCCTGGTTGGTCCTACGTATTTTCTTTCTCTTCTCCTCCTCCTCCTCCTCCTCCTCCTTCTTCTTCTTTCTTCTTCCTCCTCCTCCTCCTCCTCCCTCCTCCTCCTCCTCCTCCTCCTCCCTTTTCTTCTTTGTTATTATTCTTACTATTCCTTTCTTTCTTCTTCTTCTTCTTCTTCTTCTTCTTCTTCTTCTTCTTCTTCTTCTTCTTCTTCTTCTTCTTCTTCTTCTTCTTCTTCTTCTTCTTCTTCTTCTTCTTCTTCTTCTTCGTCTTCTTCTTCTTCGTCTTCCTCCTCCTCCTCCTACTCCTCCTCTCCTCCTCCTCTTCTTATTATTATTCTTACTATTCCTTTCCCTTTCTTCTTCTTCTTCTTCTTCTTTTTTCATTTCTTATTCTTATTCTTATTGTTCCCATCCTCCTCCTCCTTCTCCAAGACGCCAAATAATCGATAGTATAAAGAGTGAGCAGCAGCTTTCCGTAGAGCCAATGTTGGTGATCGATGTGTTTACTGTTGTCTCATTGAAGATTCTGCTGCTGTGTATTTCACACATACACACACACACTAACATACACACACAGACAGAGAGAAATACACACAGAGACATAGAGACACACACAGAAACAGAGACAGACACATACTGGAGACAGACACACACACAGATACAGATATATATATATATATATATATATATATATATATATATATATATAGAGAGAGAGAGAGAGAGAGAGAGAGAGAGAGAGAGAGAGAGAGAGAGAGAGAGAGAGAGAGAGAGAGAGAGAGAGAGAGAGAGAGAGAGAGAGAGAGAGAGAGAGAGAGAGAGAAGAAGGACACACATACACACACACATACATACAGACACACATACAGACAGACAGACACACACACGTGAAGTATTCATCATCTCTCTATCGATTAAAGTGATTAGTATGATTTGTGTTTAGTTCGTTCGAATTACATTATGTATGTTTCTGGTTTCGTTACACGCTACGAAAAGACAGCCAACTAAGTCACGTGAACATAATCTCGTTAACTCCGAAGCCAAAGTCCTTTTCCCTTTTTTGGAAAGTAGATGGTTGGCGGGTGGTGCTGGTGGGGCCATCTTCTGTCTTGTACCGCTTTCTATCTCACTTGTTTTTCGTCTTTATTGATGTGCCATCTTCTGTCATCCTGAGATCACGGAATGGGGGTTGGAGGGGAGGAGGCTACTGCTAAGATTCCAGGTAACTGACTGATCAGCAGATCGGTCTATTGTTTGAGAATGGATTTCAACTAGCAGGTAAATGACCGCGGACTCGATGGTCCAGGAGGCAATGTATCGACCTCTCAACCAAAAAGGTTGAGGGTTCAAGCCCGGGCAAGTTGAAAAAAAATGTCTCGAGGTTGTTTTTTTGGGGGAGTAAAACTGAAGCCCACCCCCATCCCCATCACAGTGCAGGTATGAAGATCGACGCCGAGTCCCATTGGAAACAGACGATAAAAGGAGGTCCTATGCAGATGACAACACATCTGTCCACGTTAAAATCTCTTGGCTGCTTACAGGGGAGTTCAGGCAAATAAAATTTAAAAAAATTAAAACCCTTCCAAGACCATCGAGATAACCTTAGTGGTGGGGGGGGGGATGTTGGTACAATCAAATCAAATTTATTAATTTTTTAACTTGAGAATAGATTTCAGTTAGCTCAATGACCAGCTCCAAACGACTGGGTTTTTTTTGGAGTTGATTCGCTTCGTCTGCCGACTGTTGGGGTGTATGGTCACGAGTGTGTTCCTGTCAATTTGTTTTCTTTTCTAAAGAGATTTTATAACACATCTGACCATCAGTACGCAATCAACGTATTTGGTACGTTTTTCTAGTTGCCTTGAAAAGTACGTAAATGAAGAATTTAGTAAGTTGGGGTTTTTTTTTAATTTGAATCTGTATTTGCCTTGAAAAATACGTAAATTGAAGTATTTTAGTAAGTTGGGTTTTTTCTATTTAAGTCTGTAAGTCTGTTGAAGGGCTAACTGTATTTGTGTTTAAAAACAATATGTTAACCGCAGAGACTCACAGAGAGAGATTGGAATGAAAGTCCAGAGACTCCATTCCAAGTAGGCAAAACTACCGTCGCACTTCAGCAGAAAGGCCAGCGGTCAGGGGACTTGTTGTTATTTACCTTGAAGTGAGTTTATTCTCACAGTGAAATGATCAATGCTTTCTGTCGTATTGCAAGCCGTCGTACAAGATAGTAGAGAATCTATTCACATGGTAGA
>JAXRKP010000387.1:242500-295000 GCA_037039925.1 Doris montereyensis | reverse complement strand
TTATTTTAGGAGTGACACAACTGTTGGGATCACAATCCTTACTTTAGGAGTGACAGAACTGTTGGGATCACAATCTCCTTTAGGAGTGACAGAACTGTTGGGATCACAATCCCCAAAGACTTATCTCGCTGACAGAAAGACTCTTTTTTCAATTCTGGATACGTAAAGGTAAAGGGATCCCATTGTAGATGTAGATGTATTTTAGACCAACAGAAAAGATATGAAGACTTAAGCGTTAAGTCTATACACGAAGTGAATGAATCCATGTTTTGATGATTATTGGGCCTAGAAAGCTGGGAGGGGCCGGTCTAAGGCATTTCTTAATTTGTGTCGAGACAAGTACTCCTGGCACCGTTGATACGCAATGTACCCCCCCCCCTAACAAAGGCGTTTAAAAATAGATCAGGTTTTTTCAACTCTATCGAACTTCTAATATTCACTACTAGGTCACCCCCTATGATGGATAAGAGGTTGGCGGGTGAATTTGTAGAATCATCTACTTCTTTCCTTTCACTCTTTTTCAATGGTTTGGTTTTTATTGTTTTGTTCTTGCTGTTCCCTTTGAATTTACCCTGGGATTAAACCGAAAATGGATGGACGGGGTAAATTTCAATGATTTGTTTGTTTAATTGAAATTCACCCGTCCACCATTGTGGTGATCTCAGGGTGAAGTAAAGAGAGAAACAAAAGGTAAAAGAGAAGTGCAAGAGTAAAAGGAAAAAGAGGCCCTACCATTAGCGTCCGCCAACTGCGCGCAATTTCATGAAATAAACAAAAAAACAATACACTGCATGGTGGAATTTTGTGAATCTGAAAAAATGGCACAAACAACAAGCCTTGCAACTATCACACTGCACCGGCGATGACTCTGGCCGTTGTTGTGAATTGACTTAAAGTTGTAACAGAAAAGGCACCATCTGAAATTGGATCACGGAAGTAATGAAAATAAAAGAAAGAAATAACCCAATTGTTGACAAAGGGATATTTATTGAGTAGTTTACTTGGTGAGAAAGACGTGCACTTTCACGATGTAGAATAAGTATAAACTACAAATACTATGAAACATTTAATTGTACATTACGAGTAATTCATTAACTTTATAATAATATAATAATATAACACAATTATCATGGATCAATATAAACATGACAGTGACAACAACGATGACAGTTTTAGATGTGATCATGATGGTTTTGATGAGGATGAGTTTACAATGATGATGTTTGATGATGATGGTGAATGATGATGGTGGTGGTGGTGAGGGTGATGATGATGATGATTATGAGGATGTTGGTGATGACGATGATGATAGTGATAAAGTACATGGTACTACATTGTCAATTTACTTAAATCATATAGAAGCTCTTGGGGTATTTGCTTGTTTAAGTCCGCTTGGGTGAAGGACAATGAATTCTTTAATCTTTCAGTTCGAGACTATTAGTACAGTACGTAATGTAGGTCAAGCACATGGCTGGGTAATTATTTATACATATAGATAGTACCATGGCTGGACAGAAGCTGATATATCTATATAGAATTTTGCATGACTGGGTAGACACACACACTGTAGTAGTTTGTTTGAGACACTGTAGGATTTGTAGGTACTTTGCCACACACACAGACTGTAGACTTACTTGGAACACAGAGAGAGCTGTTGACTTTATACCACACACACACAGAGACAGAGACAGAGAGAGACAGACAGAGACAGAGAGAGACAGACAGAGACAGACAGAGAGAGAGACAGAGAAAGAGAGAGACAGAGACAGAGAGAGAGAGCGTGCAGATTTGAGAGAGAGACAGAGAGAGAGAGAGAGAGAGAGAGAGAGAGAGAGAGAGAGAGAGAGAGAGAGAGAGAGAGAGAGAGAGAGAGAGAGAGAGAGAGAGAGAGAGAGAGACACACACACTGTAGGACTTTTGCCACACACACTGTAGAGACACACACAAGCTCAAGACGTGAGGCTTTTAATCCACTGGTCTACACTGTTGATGGAGACAGGTGGCGTCCCAGACTTTTTTTTTTTTAGTTGAAGTCCACATTCAACACACTGTAGACGTTTTGCAGAGACACACTGTAAAGAGCTTAATGTGTACCAGACTCACATGTAACACTGTTCTTTGTAGACTTTGGGACTTGCGACACACTGTAGACTTTACTCACTCACACACTGTAGACTTTTACCACACACACTGTGTAGGCTTGTACCACACACACACTGTAGACTTTGCTCACACAATCATTTTCTTTTTACCACATCACACTGTAGACTTTTGCAAATCACAATTATCTTTACACACTTTTCTAGACTTTTAAAAACATTTGTTGACTTTTGCCACACACACTTCTTGACCATCACACCTTCACAGCAGATGTAGATGACTTTTATTATAATAAAGATGATGATGATGATGAGTTAATAACACACATTTCACAGTAGACACTGGGAGATAGACTTTTGCCTACACACATGAGAAGTGTAGGCTTTTGATGACCACAGACTGTGAAAGATTGTTACAACACACACTGTAGACTTTTAGTCTGTTTTACTTGTCGTTGACTCTTCATGAACTGTATGACTTTGATGCACACACTGTGAGCTTGTCTTATAATGTCTCACTGTAGACTTTTATCAACACAACTGTAGGAAACTGTTGTGTTTTTTTTCATTTTTTTTTACACACCACAACTGTTAGGCTTTTGATCGACAACCACACTGTAGACTTTTTTCGGATGGGACCACACACACACTGTAGACTTTACACACACACACTGTAGGCTTATAGACTTTGTCGTATTTCCAACAATCAAATGTAGAATATTTTGCCACAAACACACTGTAGAATCTTTTGATACCACACACACTGTAGGCTTTACCACACACACACTGTAAACCCTGCAACAAAAATTATGGAAACTTACTGAAAGGTTCTACTTTACATGATTGACTGCTTTCTTTTACTTTTTTTCTTACCAAAATGAATTATTCTAATAGCTGTTTCCTCTTAGTGTCCCCTGAGACTATGACAGCACACGTGGCTGATTGGCGGTGTTGTAGACAGGTCCTACTTCTTCCCTTTCACTCTTGCACTCATCTTTCACTTTTATCTTACTGTTTCTTATTAAAGTTCACCCTGAGATCATTGCAAATGGTGGACAGGGTAAATTTAGTAGCTTTAGTAAATAATTAACCACAGTATAATAGTAGATGGATGTTGGTAAATTCCAATAAATTTAGAAGTCAGTCTCAAAGTGTGTTTTATCTCCTCACGTCCTCCCCTGCCCCCCCTCCCCTGACTCCCCCCATCCTCCCCACACACTATATTCCCCAGGAAACACCTCTTTGACAAAAGCTCCGTTATTTCACTAACCTAGCAGAAGGTTGCCGTAGCTGGAGGGTGGAACAAAATGACTCTTATGTCAGGACATTTGGAGGGAGACCCAGGCCCAGACAGAAAGCTATTTTGACCATCCTCCGTCTTTGTCCACTGTCAAACCGTTTGCTTCCATCAAGTCCCATTCACAACATCTGCCGGGATATGAACCGTGACTTTAGAGATTTAAATCAGACCACACTGAAGATAAATTTGATGAACAACTCGACCAGCACACCAGGGGGAGCCGCTTGTTAGACCCACTGTCAACGACACACTCCCACACTGTCAACAAATTGAAATCAGATTTTTAGACGTCACAACGTCAAATTGTTGGACAAACAAAATTCCAGCAAAAATGAAACAACAACAACAACAACAAAAAACCTACAGAACTTGCCAGATGGTCACTCAAAAGGTCCGCGTCGTCTTTTATCGTCAGAGTTCCCACTGATCAAAATCGGGAGGCCCGTGCAACCGCCGTCCCCAATTGAGTTGTTACGGCAAATGGGGCCATCTTTCCACATTCATACTACCATTCACAGGTTTTTCCCCGGGTCATTACTCCTTCAACTGATTCCTGAAACAGCTCCCCTCTAAAAACTTGGTCACTCCCGTCAGATCTCCTTCTTCCCCATCGGACAACAAAATAAACAGTCTTTATCACCATCTCTGTCCCTGTCTGTCCTTCTAATCTCAGTTTTCACTTCCATTAACGTGTTCATCGTCCCAGCGTCGGCCTCCAAGTTTGTTTCACCGTCAACGCCATCCCCCTGTACAGCAGCAGCAGCAGCATCATCACCAGATGCCATGGACATTCACCAGATTTTCCTTCCAACCAACCCCACCTCGTCCCTTTCACAATGCTGGCTCCATTTCCAGGCTCTACAACTCCTCCCCAACACTGTTCGGCTAGTCCTGTGGCACCCACACACTGCTGCCGTCAGACAGCATCAAAAAGGTATAGGCTTTTACCACACACACACTCTTCACATGGGTATTACTATTACCAAAAGCTCATAATGGTATTACCATCACAAAGTTATTACCATCATAAAGGTATTCGCATCACAAGGTATTAGCATTATAAAGGTATGAACATTACAAAGGTATTAGCATTACAAAGGTATTAACATTACAAAGGCATTACCATCACAAAGTAATATTACCATCATAAAGGTATTCCCATCACAAAGGTATTAGCATTATAAAATCTTACTGTATTAACATCACAAAGGTATTAACATTACAAAAGGTATTACCATCACAAAGGTATTACCATCATAAAAGCATTCCCATCACAAAGGTATTAGCATTACAAATATATTAACATCACAAAGGTATTAACATCACAAAGGTATTACCATCATAAAGGTATTACCATCATAAAGGTATTACTATCACAAAGGTATTAGCGTTACAAAGTTATTAATATCACAAAGTTATTACCATCACAAAGACATAACCATCACAAAGGTGTTAACATCACACAGTTATTACCATCACAAAGGTATGAACACCACAAAAGGTATTAACATCACAAAGTCATTACCATCACAAAGGTATCAACATCACAAATTATTACCATCACAAAATTATATTAACATCACGAAGGAATTACCATATTAGAACAGGTTATTAACATTACAAAGTTATTAACATCACAAAGGTATTAATCCATTACAAAAGATATTACCATCACAAAGATATTACCATCATAAAGGTATTAGCAGTACAAAGGTATCAGCATCACAAAGGTATTGCTATTACATTCACAAAGGTATTAGCATCTCATTTTCAACTCTCAACATCTCTCTCTCTCTCCATCTCTCTCTCATCTCCATCAACAAAGATCTCTCATAAATGTATTAGCTACTCTCTCTATTACTCTCTCTCATTTTCTCTCTCTCTCTCTCTCTCTCTCTCTCTCTCTCTCTCTCTCTCTCTCTCTCTCTCTCTCTCTCTCTCTCTCTCTCTCTCTCTCTCTCTCTCTCTCTCTCTCTCTCTCTCTCTCTCTCTCTCTCTCTCTCTCTCTCTCTCTCTGCGAGACTCTCTACAACTCTCTCTCTCTCTCTCTCTCTCTCTCTCTCTCTCTCTCTCTCTCTCTCTCTCTCTCTCTCTCTCTCTCTCTCTCTCTCTCTCTCTCTCTCTCTCTCTCTCTCTCTCTCTCCTCTCTTCTCACTCAGGCCAGATAAAAGCACACACACAAATGGAAGCAGCACTATAACCTCCTTCCCAATCCAATCCGCAGCTTCCCTTGGGAAGGCCTCCCCACTCATAGCCCGAGGCGGCAGTCCATTCCTTACCCGCAGGTCAAGCCCCGCCTCCCTCCAGGCCACTCAAGAAAGTCCTCAGGCGGGCCACCACTGCTCCAGTACCCATGTTGACGTCACAATTCTGGAGGAAGAACCTACTGGCAGCACCCAATCCACCAGTCTTCCATCAGCAGGTGTTCCCGTCATCACAACCAGAGATCAGCGCAAGGCCAAATCCACCAGTCTGATCACAGACAGCTCCAGTCTTTGCCCAGGTAGGCCTCTTCTCCTTCACCTTCTCCTTCACCTTCTCCTTCACCTTCACCTTCACCTTCACCTTCTCCTTCTTCTCCTTCTTCTTCTTCTTCTTCTTCTCCTTCTGCTTCTACTTCTCCTTCCACCTTCTTCCTTCTTCTTCTTCTTCTTCTTCTTCTTCTTCTTCTTCTTCTTCTTCTTTCTTTCTTTCTTCTTTCTTCTTCTTCTTCTTCTTCTTCTTCTTCTTCTTCTTCTTCTTCTTCTTCTACTTCTTCTTCTTCTTCTTCTTCTTCTTCTTCTTCTTCTTCTTCTTCTTCTTCTTCTTAAATCCTCTATCTATCTTTCTTCTCTGATCCTTCCTCAATCGTTATTATCCATCCCACCCATGTCTGTGTGAACATTGTGTGCATTTGTTTACCCCACTGTGGATAAGCTATTTACTACTGGTGGCAGGTCCTCTTGCTTTCCCCTTTCACTTGTTCACATGTCTTTCATCTTGCTGATTTCTCTTAACTTCTCCTGAGATCATTCATATGGTGGACAGAGTTAATTCCAAATGAAACGAAAACGAAACCTAAACCCTGTATGTGATGCAATGATGACACGTATGTGTGTGTTTTGTGTTTCCCAGCATGCCTGAGGAGGGCGCTGAAGAGATCTGGACATGGTTAGCGGAGAGGGTAGTACAGCCAGGAGATCAAGGATTGGACCCCCATACCAGTCAACACACATCTTCACCCCTCTGCCATCCCGGCCAGTACTGGCACTCCCACAGGCCCAATGGCGGACTTGAGGTTGAGGAAGCCGAGAAGAAAATGAGACGGTGAGCAAACTTGGAAGGGGATTTTGAACAGAATTTCAAACTTGTCATGAATTTATAACTACGCTCGTATATATAGACTATATATTATATATAATGTAAATGTCATACAATAGGGGACTTGGTAGTCAGAGGTAGAGTGTCGGCCTCTCAACCAAAGGTAGTGGGTTTGAGCCCATCATACGGTTGAAAAAATTTTTCGAGTTTTTTATAGCAAAATCTACCTCCCTAATCCCTAGTCCCATCGAAGACAGACAATAAACAGGAGGTCTCGTGTGCATATCACAACACTCTGTGCACGTTAAAGATCCCGTGGCTGTTTACAGGGGCAGTTTGGACAAAATTAAAGATCCTACCAAAACCCCCGAGAATACCTTAGTTGTGGATATGGGTAAATCAAATCAAATCAAAACAAAAAGTAATACAATAGATGTTAGAGGTAGGTAAGGATGAAGACAGGCAAATATTAGGAAATTACATGTATATGGAAGAAATCATGGGCACTAGTGAGGATCGAACGGGTACCATTGGCCTTGCCATGCAGATAAATCGCAGTGACATTGTGTCTATTTTGTATATTATATATACATGTGTGTGTGTGTTTTGTATATATATATATATATATATATATATATAAAAATACAATATACAAAATACACAATTTGGACCCATGTCAAAGATTTCGATATTTTAAATGCTTTTGTTTTTTTGTTGTTTTTTATTGTTGTTTCGGTGTTGTTGTTTCGGTGTGTGTGTGTGTGTGTGTGTGTGTGTTGTCTGGAGGGGGGGGGGGGGAGTTGTGTGAAAAAAGGTAATGATAAACGTCTATGGTTTTCTTCTCCTCCCTCGCCCTCCCTCCCTCCCTCCATGGGTGGTTGGCGTGTGCTATTTTTAGGTCCCACTTCCTTTCTTTCAGTTTTTCACACACCTTTCTTTTTTTTTTCAATATTTTCTTTCACACCTTAGAACCATCTCACTGGTCATGTCGGAGATGATTCAGACGGAAAGAGATTCATGAGGGCGCTGGAGTTCATCACAAACTACTACGTGCCGGAGCTGCAACGGGACGATGTGCGCAGATGCTGAAGGCAAGAGAGAATCCGTCATCTTCGGCAACTTGGAGAAGGTTTATCACTTCCACAGCCAGTACTTTCTCAGACAGCTGGAGTCTTGCCACAACCAGCCGTTCCTTGTTGGCCAAATCTTTCTACAGCATGTGAGTCTTATTGGGCTGGTTGTTATATCTCTGTCTCATTCTCTCTCTCTGTCTCTTTCTCTCTCTCTGTCTCTGTCTCTGTCTGTCTGTCTGTCTGTCTGTCTGTCTCTCTCTCTCTCTCTGTCTCTGTCTGTCTGTCTGTCTGTCTGTCTGTCTCTCTCTCTCTCTCTCTCTCTCTCCCCCCTCCCTCCCTCCCTCCCTCCCTCCCTCCCTCCCTCCCTCTCTCTCTCTCTCTCTCTCTCTCTCTCTCTCTCTCTCTCTCTCTCTCTCTCTCTCTCTCTCTCTCTCTCTCTCTCTCTCTCTCTCTCTCTCTCTCTCTCTCTTCTTCATGTTAATTGCAAATCCTTTCAACCCCAAACATTTTATTATCATCATCATCATCATCATCATCATCATTATTATTATTATTATTATTATTATTATTATTATTATTATTATTATTATTATTATTATTATTATTATTATCATCATCATCATTATCATCTTTATCATTATTATCATTATTAATATCAATGTTTTTATTTCAACCAATATAATTATTCCTAGGCTGGTCATGCATCATGCCCTGTCATTGCTTGTAACTAAAATCAATGTCCATTATAATCTATTCACAGGAGACTATGTTCTATCTGTATGCCCTGTACAACAAAAACAAACCCAAGTCTGACATTTTGATGATGGAGTATGGAAAAGAGTTCTTTCGAGTAAGTCCTAGGTGTGAGTCTAAGAGACTAAAATGTCCACATCTGTGATACACGTGTGTGTGAGTCTAAGAGACTAAAATGTCCACATGTGTGATACACATCTGTGTTTAATGAAACTAAAATGTCCACATCTGTGATACTGCGTGTGAGTCTAAGAACTAAAATGTCTACATCTGTGATACACGTGTAAGTCTATCTGTGATACACATGAGACTAAAATGTCCATTTTGATACGTGTATTGTTTTATAGCCTAAGACCACATCTGTGATGTTAATTATAAAATGTCCACATCTGTTACATAAATCTAAGAGGTGTTGTGGCACATGTAAATCTAAGAAATGTCCACTTCTGTGATTGTCTTATGGTAGGCGTGTTAATTATTTAAGTTACATAGGAGTGTTTGTTGCATTCGGTCACAACAAGATTGGTTCCAAGCCCTGTCTGGCTCAGGGTTGTTGTTTTTCTAAAATTCTTTCAACGTTTTACTCTTAGTAACATTGCTTCAATCCAATCTGATTTTTAATCACTCAAGGCAAGTGTGAATGAGTATCCATCTATGGGCAAAGAAGGTCATATCAGGGTGTTAGTATGAAGCACATAACAGACAGCTGTACTGTATACTCCTCAGAAAGTTGAGGACTTTTGAATGAAATGGCCTGCTGGAGAATACTTGATGTAAAGTAGATGAGCCTGCACATATGCAGGGATACGCACTAGAAATCCATGTGGGCTGAAGAGCCAATGCGAAAAGTTGACACAATGATTTTAATATCAGCAGTAGCGATTTGTTTGCTAGTTTCCTATCGCCAAGTCTTTGCATGATGTATTTTTGACTGAGTGTCTTCAAATCATCATTAGTGTCTGAATTTTGTCTTCAAACCTTTGTTTGTGTCTGAAATCTTTATCTTCAAATCATTAATAGTGTCTGAATTTGTCTTCAAATCATTTGTTTGTTTGTCTTCAAATCTTTGTGTGTCTTCAAATCATTGTTTGTGTTTGTGTCTGAATTTGTCTTCAAATCATCGTCTGTGTTTGAGTTTGTCTTCAAATCATTGTTTGTGTCAGACTTTGTCTTCAAATCATTTTCATGTGTCTAAGTTTGGTTATCTGGTTCATGTTTCCCTACAGCAAAAACAACTGGATTTGGGAGACAAGATGGATTTATCCAGCTACCTTCTCAAGCCTGTTCAACGCATGGGAAAGTACGCCTTACTGCTAAAAAACAACTCCTCAAAGAGTGCACGGAGGCGGAGCCAGAATACCCAGAGTTGAAGGTTAGTGTCGCCCTTTATCCTTTGACCTTTTGTGCGGGTTATTTGAGTACATTTGTATACATTTATAATTTTTAAAGTTTTCTTTGATTCTTTGTCTTGTATAAGTTTTTAGTGGAATTTTAAAAAATTTGTTTATTGTTTTGGGGGGGGGGGGGGGGTGTTTTTTTTTTTTTTTAGGGAGAGGAGGAGGAATATTGGGGGTTTTTTTGGTTCTTTTAGATGGAGGAGGGGGGGGGGATATTAAGTTCTTTTCTGTTGTGTTTTTCTTTTTTTAGTTTTTTTTTGCATGCATTTTGTCAGTCTTTACATAAGATTTTCTATGGGTGGTTGGCAAGGCAATTCTGGTAGGTCCTACTTCTTTCCTTTCCCTGTTTCACATGTCTTGGGGGTGGATGATGGTGGGTGCTGGTAGGTCCTACTTCTTTCTTGTCACGCATTCACTCATCTTTCATCTTGTTGTTACCTCCATATGGTGGATGCGGGGTAAATATCAATGAAACAAATCTGCTTCACGCTCTTGAAAAGGATATAAACTTTGGCTGTTTGGACTGTTACTACGGCCTTGAAGGAACTTTTTGTCTTCACCGTTCTTCTAAATGTTAATAGGGACATTAACTAAAGAGCAAAGATTCTATATTGGTCTGGGTGACCTGAACCCTCTCTCTCATTAGAAGGGATGTATGAATTTAATGAAAGAAATTGTTTTTTACTTTACATTTAAAAAGAAATTGTTTTATGTACCCTTAGAAGTTTTAGTTTTTTTCCTCATAGAAATTGAAAAAGGTTTACCCAATGTGAAAGATTTGACATTTTAAGATTTGTTTTCCTTACTCCCCAGGCTGCTGAAGAAATGGTCAAGTTTCAACTGAGACACGGTAATGACCTCTTGGCCATGGACTCCCTTCGTGACTGCGATGTGAGTTTCCGTTGCATCCTTGTCATCTTCATCTGTTTATGTGTTTGTCTGTTTATAAGTTTGTTGTTTATAAGTTTGTCTGTTTATAAGTTTGTCTGTTTATTTTGTTTGTCCGTTTATAAGTTTGTCTGTTTATAAGTTTGTCTGTTTATAAAGTTTGTCTGTTTATTTTGTTTGTCTGTTTATAAGTTTGTCTGTTTATAAGTTTGTCTGTTTATAAGTTTGTCTGTTTATTTGTTTGTCTATTTATTTGTTTGTCTGATTATAAGTTTGTCTGTTTATTTTGTTTGTCTATTTATTTTTATAAGTTTGTCTGTTTATAAGTTTGTCTGTTTATTTGTTTGTCTGTTTATAAGTTTGTCTGTTTCTTTATAAAGTTTGTCTGTTTATTTGTTTAACATACCCACCTATAAGCAGTGACTTCAGAGGTTCAACCAGGGCTTTTCAGTTTTGCCCGTGGGCGGTTGATGGGTCTGCTGGGTGGTCCTACTTCTTTCCTTTCATTTTTTCAATTGTTTTTCATCTTGCTGTCTCTTCTTAATCTCAAGGTTTCGAATCCTAGCAATGTTAGGTTTGACATTGTTTTCCTTGGGACTGTCACTTTCATTTTCCCCACTTGAGGGGACTCAGTAGTCCAGAGGCAAGGTGTCGGCCTCTCAACCAGAAAGTAGTGGGTTCAGCCTCGCCAACAGTTAAAAAAATGTTCTAGAGTTTTTCAAAACAAAATCTACCCCCCCCTGGTCCAGGTAGGTGGATGAACATCTAGTCACAGCAGAGACAGATGATAAAAAGGAGGTCCCGTGTACAGGTCACAACACTCTGTGCATGTTAAAATCCCTTGGCTGTTTACAGGACAGTCAGGGCAAAAATTTAAATCCTACCAAAAACCCCTGAGATCACCTTAGTTATGGATGTGGGTAAATCAAAAATCAAATCAAAATTCCCAAATCAAATCAATCCAGGTGCAAATGGGTACCAGCACCAGCACCAAGCCTGGGGGTAAAAACACAAACTGATAAAATCTCCAGCTCTTTGGGCCATTATAATGCCCTTGAAGGAAAAATTTACTTACATCTCAGGTTGAACCCTTTCATCAGACAACAAACATTGTAAGTCTACACCCTACAGACAAGACAGGTATCTTCCATGAACATAGATAAATGCAACTCCAAACAGACAAAGATGCCAGTGTTTTATGTTTTTACCTTCACACACGTCAAACAAATCGTTTTTCTCCATCTCCAGGTCAACTTACAAGAGCAAGGCAGACTACTTCGCCAGGATGAGTTTCTGGTGTTTCAAGGTCGCAAAAAGTCTATGAGAAGAATTTTCCTCTTTGAAGATCTCATTCTCTTTAGCAAGACCAGAAGGGGCCGGCAAGGTCAACATGACATCTACATCTACAAAAACAGCATTAAGGTGAGTGGTGGTGTCTGTCTCTTGAAACGCACGCGCTCACGCATGCACGCACATTCTGACACACAGTGTGATTCGCATTTTGTTTTTTTTATTGATCAGCGTTACATTGAGAAGAATTAAACCCATTCCTGATAAGAAACAGTTCTTTGATTATTTAATATTTTTTTTTGGGGGGAGTGTCGGAGAAAGGGAGGGAGAAGGGAGGGTAATTTCTCTTAGATACCTACCACTGTGAAGGTAATCGGATTATTTCTCTTAGATACCTACTACTGTGAAGGTAATCGGGTTATTTCTCTTAGATACCTACCACTGTGACGGTAATGGGGTTATTTACCTTAGATACCTACCACTGTGAAGGTAATCGGGTTATTTCTCTTAGATACCTACCACTGTGAAGGTAATGGGGTTATTTATCTTAGATACCTACCACTGTGAAGGTAATCGGGTTATTTCTCTTAGATACCTACCACTGTGAAGATAACCGGATTATTTCTCTTAGATACCTACTACTGTGAAGGTAATCGGGTTATTTATCTTAGATACTACCACTGTGAAGGTAATGGGGTTATTTATCTTAGATACCTACCACTGTGAAGGTAATCGGGTTATTTCTCTTAGATACCTACCATTGTGAAAGTAATCTCTAATAGTAGAACCCAGAGTGTACTAACATGAACTCCGCTACCTAAAGGCTAGATGAAGATGCTATGTAAAGAAAGGAACTTACCTGTGTCACTAAATCATCCTGTTGCCTTAGACAATGTCTAAAAATAGTCCATCTTGTAATAAATTTGACCCATTTGTACAAACCGTGCATTGTGATTGGTTGATGCGTGATGGACTGTCCCGAAATTCCAAGATGTCATTAAAATGGCCATTCTGACATCAGTGCAGCTACATATTAACAGCAGTATGACCACTCACTAGGAGACAAATTACGGTCACAACGGGTTCTTGTTTTTGTTATTTTATGGAGCAGCAAACACTTATTCTTATTGAAATGAAAGCTTTTATTGATATAAAGAGAAGTTTTATTGATATAAAGAGAAGTTTTATTGATATAAAGAGAAGTTTTATTGAAATTAAGAGAAGTTTTTGATTGAAATAATATAAAGAGAAGTTTTATTGAAATAAAGAGAAGTTTTATTGAAATAAAGAGAAGTTTTATTGAAATAAAGAGAAGTTTTATTGAAATAAAGAGAAGTTTTATTGAAATAAAATAACGAGAAGTTTTATTGACATGAAGAGAAGTTTTATTGAAATAAAGAGAAGTTTTATTGACATGAAGAGAGGTTTTATTGAAATAAAGAGAAGTTTTATGGGCATAAAGAGAAGTTTTATTGAAATAAAGAGAAGTTTTATTGACATGAAGAGAAGTTTTATTGAAATAACGAGAAGTTTTATGGGCATAAAGAGAAGTTTTATTGAAATAAAGAGAATTTTTAACACACTTTAAACACAACTGACCAACCGGTGATCTTAAAGCCACATTAACATAAGATCCATCTATAGAAATAAGGTCATGTGTTGATATTAAAACTTTCTTTTTTTCTGTTTCCCAGACTGCAGACATAGGAATGACGGAAAACTTTGCAGATAGCGACTGCAAATTTGAAATCTGGTTCAGGAGGTGGTCGGTGGGAGAGAACTACGTCCTTCAGGCCCCGAGTGCCGATGTGAAGAAAGTTTGGGTCAAGGACATTTCCAAGATCCTCTGGCGACAGGCCATCAGGAATAGAGGTGAGAAGAGTTCATGAACGGTGTTTTAGAAAACACAGGAAAAGCTTGATAACAATTTTTTTTTAAGGAACATGTCTTTTTTTTTTTTTTTTGACATTGAAGACCAAAAATGAGGAAAACGCGACACAAAGTTGTTGAAAAATGTTTTGTTTGTTTATTTGAAAAATGTTTGTTTATTGTTGTTTGTGTTGAAAGATGTTTATTTGTTGAAAAATGTTTGTTTATTGAAAGTTGTTTGTGTTGGTGAAAGATGTTTATTTGTTGAAAAATGTTTGTTTATTGAAAGTTGTTTGTGTTGGTGAAAGATGTTTATTTGTTGAAAAATGTTTGTTTATTGAAAGTTGTTTGTGTTGGTGAAAGATGTTTATTTGTTGAAAAAATGGTTTGTGTTGGTGAAAGATATTTATTTGAAAAATGTTTGTTTATTTTGTTTTGTTGGTGAAAGATGTTTATTTGTTGAAAAATTTTTGTTTGTTTATGTTGGTGAAAGATGTTTATTTATTGAAAAATGTTTATTTATTGAACGTTGTTTGTGTTGGTGAAAAATATTTATTTGTTGAAAAATGTTTTGTTTATTGAACGTTGTTTGTGTTGGTGAAAAATATTTATTTGTTGAAAAATGTTTATTTATTGAACGTTGTTTGTGTTGGTGAAAGACGTTTATTTGTTGAAAAATGTTTTGGGAAGGAGTTTGGCTGCCAGGAGGTTCCCATTATCTGTTGTATCTTTCTCTCATGTGGGAGCTTGACGGGTACTGCTGATAAGTCCTACTGATAAGTACCACTGATAAGTACCACTGATAAGTCCTACTGATGTCCTACTGATGTCCTACTGATAAGTCCTACAGATAAGTACCACTGATAAGTCCTACTGATGTCCTACTGATGTCCTACTGATAAGTCCTACTGATAAGTACCACTGATAAGTCCTACTGATGTTCTCCTGATGTCCTACTGATAAGTTCTACTGATAAGTACCACTGATAAGTACCACTGATAAGTCCTACTGATGTCCTACTGATAAGTCCTATTGAGAAGTCCTACTGAGAAGTCCTACTGATAAGTACCACTGATAAGTACCACTGATAAGTCCTACTGATGTCCTACTGATATGTCCTACTGATAAGTTCTACTGATAAGTACCACTGATAAGTACCACTGATAAGTCCTACTGATAAGTACCACTGATAAGTACCACTGATAAGTACCACTGATAAGTACCACTGATAAGTACCACTGTCCTACTGATAAGTACCACTGATAAGTACCACTGATAAGTACCACTGATAAGTACTACTTCTACTTTCCTTTCCCTCTTTCACTTATCTTTTATTTTACCGTGAGATCACCGCATATAATGGAAGGGGTAAATTTAATCAGTCAGTATTTGTTTCACTCTGCACCCAAACAAAACCTGAAGTGGATTTCATGGATGTTTCTATTTTTGTCTATCCAGAATCTCGCATCAATGAACTTGCCACCATGGGTATTGGGAACAAGCCGTGCATGGACATCAAACCCAGTGTGGATAACATCCAAGATAGGTCCATCAACGTCTCTCTACAAAACAGAGGATGTAAGTGTCTTTCCGTGGATATTTATGGATTCATGTAAAAAATCAAGAACAAAACGATTTAAACTTTAATATAATGCAAAGCACAATAATTTCAGCTATAATATGACGTTAAGCGTAAAAATTTAAGCTATAACATAATTTCAGCTATAACATGATGTAAAAGCGCAATAATTTCTACTATAACATAATGTAAAGCGCAAAAACCTCAGCTTTTACGTAATGTAAAATGCAATAATTTCAGCTATAACATAATGTAAAGTGCAATGATTGTAGCTATAACATAATGTAAAGCACAATAATTGTTGTAGCTATAACATAATGTAAGCGCAATAATTTCACCTATAACCTAATGTAAAGCGCAATAATTTCAGCTATAACATAATGTAAAATTCAACGATTTCAGCTATAACATAATGTAAAATGCAATGATTGTAGCTATAACATAATGTAAAGCGCAATGATTTCAGCTATAACATAATGTAAAGTGCAATGATTTCAGCTATAACATAATGTAAAGTGCAATGATTGCAGCTATAACATAATGTAAAGCGCAATGATTTCAGGTATAACATAATGTAAAGTGCAATGATTTCAGCTATAACATGATATAAAGCGCAATGATTACAGCTATAACATAATGTAAAGCGCAATGATTTCAGCTATAACATAATGTAAAGTGCAATGATTGTAGCTATAACATAATGTAAAGTTAGATAAATGATTTCAGCTATAACATAATGTAAAGTGTAATGATTGTAGCTATAACATAATGTAAAGTTAAATAAATGATTTCACCTATAACATAATGAAAATCACAATAATTTCAGCTATAACATAATGTAAAGCGCAATAATTTCAACTATAACATAATGTAAAGTTCAATAATGTCAGCTATAACATAATGTAAAATGCCATGATTTCAGCTATAACATAATGTAAAACACAATGATTGTATCTAAAACATAATGTAAAGCACAATGATTGTATCTATAATATAATGTAAAGCACAATGATTGAGCTATAACATAATGTAAAGCACAATGATTGTAGCTATAACATAATGTAAAGCGCAATGATTGTATCTATAACATAATGTAAAGCGCAATGATTGTATCCATAACATAATGTAGAATGCCATGATTGAAGCTATAACATAATGTAAAAAGCACAATGATTGTAGCTATACTATAATGTAAAGCACAATGATTGTAGCTATAACATAATGCAAAGCACAATGATTGTAGCTATAACATAATGTAAAGCACAATGATTGCAGCTATAACATAATGTAAAGCACAACCATTGTAGCTATAACATAATGTAAAGCACAATGATTGTAGCTATAACATATGTAAAGCACAATGATTGTAGCTATAACATAATGTAAAGCACAACCATTGTAGCTATAACATAATGTAAAGCACAATGATTGAAGCTATAACATAATGTAAAGCACAACCATTGTAGCTATAACATAATGTAAAGCACAATAATTGTAGCTATAACATAATGTAAAGCACAACAATAATTTCAGCAGTAATATAATGTAAAGTGCAATGATTTCAGATATTATATTAACTAAAAGCTTTCTTCATTCAACTTCAACTCCACACATATTTACATCAAGTTTGTAGGTGTTCTTCTTTAGAAATATAAATTTCCGATCCTGTTTGTACCTGTGTCAATGTATGCAAAAGCACACAAGTTATGGCCGTTTTAGTGTAAAAAAAAAAGCGCTTCAACAATTAATGAATTCAATCCTGTGCCTTTCCATTGCTTCTTTTTCTAGCATTTCCAGATACTTTGATTCAATCAACCATAACGCTAATGTCACTGTTATCAGTCTGGTTTCCACTTGGTTTCAGCCCAATCGCCTAATAATAATGCCATGGGCCTTCCCTTCCCTTTGGGAAAGCCATAGAATGAAATAAAACATGGCAATAATATAATAAAAGTAAAGCTCTTCTGGTATAGAAATAAACTAAAATTAGTCTCTCCATTTCCTGATTTGTGGTTATTTCAAAATGATAAAATCCAAAGGCCGAAGCAATGGGATGGAATCATAGGCGATATGAAAATGTTCACAGAGTTTACCCAAATGTTGAACATTCCTACAGAATCCTCATTAACATTAACGCAATTTCTATCATGCTATTAAAGACTTGTCTTACTCATATTTTTACATTGAAATCTGCACGATTTTATGATTTTCATTTAACTCTCGCAGCTCGGACCAGAAGTTCCATAGCTGTGTCATCCTTTGACTACTTAAGGAACGGCAACAAACGACCTCACTCTATCGTCTCGGTCAGCTCCACCTCGTCCTCTGGATCCAGCCAGTCATCGTCGTTTGGATTGCTGGGATCCCTCAATTTGGCCTTTGACCCCCTGGACAGTCCACGGCTGAATCGTCGTTCTTATGCCTCTAATGGTAAGTTTGTTATGTCTTTTTTTCTTTCGGCTAATGTACATTTGCTCATCATTTTCTTCGTTTTTTATTAGATAGGAGTTTTCATGACACTTCATTTCTACTAATGATATATGTATACACTTTCTAAACTTACAATTTTGAGTTTTTGTTGTAAGATCTGCTGTATTCTGTACTCTTTTAACAGAAAGCGGTATTGTAGCTGATAGCGAGTTGTCGTCTGGGGGAGACTGTCATAACGAAAATCAAGGACCCGCCTCATGTAAGCCGCCATCTGCTTCTAGTCTAGCCGCTACAAACACTCCACTGTCCACAGTCAAGTCTTATTTCGATGTGATGAAAAGTCGGGTTTTAAAACAGAAGTCTTCGGACCAAGTCTTCACCAACGTAAGTACTTAAGATGGATGCCTTTAAAATGGAATATTAGAAATGAAGTAAAGTCAAGGTCGCATGCTCGGTATAGAGAATAAGACTAGTAAGTACCTTCACGGTCACCACTGCCCATAGAGCTGGAGCTCACCACGGTTTATACAGCGCAAAGCGAACAGGTGAGGATAAAAACCTCCTGGACAGGACGCTAGTCTGACACAGATTTTACCCCAAGCTAGTGCTTGTACCCATTTGCACAACGGGCCTAGCTTTGCAAGGATTCGAACCCAGGACCTCATGATCCCAAGTCCGGCAGCATTACCACTCGGCCTCCCGACGTCACCAGAGCACAGGGTATTCAGGAGCAAAGTGCTGATTTTTCAAGGCATAGACCTACTCATTTCATAGTTGAGTTGACAGGAGTTACCAGAAGAAAACCCACCTTGACTGAACTGAGGCTTGACACACTGTGAGAATAAAATGTGCAGGTTCTATGTGCAGTTCATTAGGCTGTGTCATATGAGAATAAAAAAGGTTCTATGTGCAGTTTTAGGCTGTGTCATATGAGAATAAAAAAGGTTCTATGTGCAGTTTTAGGCTGTGTCATATGAGAATAAAAGGTTCTATGTGCAGTTTTAAGGTGTGTCATATGAGAATAAAAAGGTGCTATGTGCAGTTTTAAACTGTGTCATTTGAGAATAAAAAGGTTCTATGTGAAGTTTTAGGCTGTGTCAAGTTATGGCCTGAGAGGGTTCTATCTGAAATGAATTCTATGATAATCTGTGTTTTGTACTTGAATAATCCCTCTATCCCAAGAAAATACAGATTAAAAAGGTTCCATACTCTGTTAATGCAATATTATATAATGAACTAACTGTGGTGTCCGATATCACAAAAGTACCCGAAAAATGCAAATATAATCTTTTTAATCTCATGCGAAGACCTGTGTTGAACGTCAGATGCTTTGCCAACTGAGACTGAGCTATCAAAACCTCAATCAACATATAGTCAGGAATAAAACAACTATTTTAGTCGACTCTTAAAATTTAAATCGTCAAATGTTTATCCCATTAATTAGTCAGTTATTATCAGTCATTTAGTGAAGCATCTATTATTATGAAGAAGAAGAACCATAGTCAATGGATTGGGTCATTTCAATAGTGTGCCTAAGTCACAATTACATCATTTAGAGAAAAATGTAAAAAAATATGGACTTAAGCACTGTTAGCTTTGGGAATTCCAAGTTTCTTTCTTTCTTTCTTTCTTTCTTTCTTTCTTTCTTTCTTTATTTATTTATTTATCAGTTCCCATTCTACCTTTCGGTGTATGGGTTCAGTTTTCCGAGATGATCTTTCTCCAGGATGCCCTGTCCTGGCGTTTTCTGTTGCCTTCAAAAGAGTTAAATTTCTATACTTCAATGCCTCTTTTATATCTTCTTCCCACTTTCTCCGAGGTCTGCCTTTTGGTTTTTTACCTTGGGCTTTAGCACTATATACTGATTTAGCTATTTTATTGTCATTCATTTTGTTTACATGCCCAAACCATCTCAATTGATTTGTTTCTATCTTAGTTTTTTATGCCATCTGCTTTGGTTTGATCTCTTATTGTTGTCTTTCTGATTTTGTCTCTTTTAGTTTTCCTTACTACTAATACTACTCTTCTTAGATATTTCATTTCAGCTGCCTGTACTCTACTGTATTCTCTACAAGTTTCAAACGCCTGAAAACGTGATGTATTTTCATATCATTTTCACAGTCTTCAGGAAGCATGATTTCCATTTATTCCCTAGGACTATCTCTCTGTCTCTTTTTTTTTTTTACGAAAATGAACTTAGACACACTATTGAAATGACCCCTTCAATGATTGACTGTAAACCCAGATTTTTCCCTTTAGATTGGATATCAAATCAAAGCTTTTATCTTTATCACAATGAAAACTCTCACTTGTTTGTACGTGTCAAGCGTTTAATGGTTGATATTATTATTCCATCCATATTTCATCTGCTGCTTTCAGGTATGACAAGGAACAACTGCTGCATGCGTGTCGTCTTCCTTTCATCTCATTCCAAGAAACGGCATCAAGCCTCCTTGCAATAACCCAGGCCATCTCTGCCTTGCCACATTTCTTCTCTCCTTCAAAGACATAGACTCTACCAAGGAGTTTATTTGACTACCAACAAAAAACAAGGAACGTTTCTAGTGGCGGTTTTACATGTCATCACAGTGAACACAGTATTTAATGACGGCTGAGAAGACGCCGACCCAACGGCAATTAAATCATTACTAACTATGAATTTATTACCATGAATTCTCCTTGGACAGCAACAATCAGATACTTGTATCGTTTTCCATTGCCTTAGTGCATTGTTTTGCAATATTCATAATGTCAATATTCAATCATTTTTAATTGCTATTGCATGAAAATATTCCAAAATGTCTTATTTTGTTTTCCGTTCCTTCAATGATTTCCAGGTGTCCATCAAATTATTTCATTATTCCAAAATCAGTTATCGACAATGATTGAAGTTAAAGACAATGATTGACGTTAAAGACAATGATTGAAGTTAAAGACAATGATTGAAGTTAAAGACAATGATTGAATTTATAAACAATGATTGAAGTTAAAGACAATGATTGAAGTTAAAGACAATGATTGAAGTTAAAGACAATGATTGAAGTTAAAGACAATGATTGAAGTTAGATGAGACAGAAAACTGTGTGCATGTTCTTTTCCTTCTCTTTTTTATCATTTGATTTAGAATTCTTAACATGGTTTTGAAAAAGGTAGAAATCTTATTCAAATGTTTCGAATATCTGACTATGGTTCATGTCCAAACATTTACAATCCAAAATGTTGAAATATTTCAGTTCATGAGAATTACGAAAAAGGTTAAACTTATCTGTGTTATTATTTTCTTCAACAACATCTTTCTCAATAAGGCTAGAAAGTTAACATATTTTTACCTAATCACATCTACATCCGAAATTTATCTAATCCTTTGGACCTCTCCTAATTGCGGACAAAGGACTTGAGGATTTAGAGAATTTTAAAATGGATTTTGTTTAGCTGTACACAAACTTTTTAAACACTCTGTATGTATTTATTTTGTTTATTGGACAATGAAGATCTCGTTACATAGAGTTGGTCTTATTTGGCGATGGAAGAGGAATGTCTGTCTATCTAGTCAAGTAAAATTTCAATGTTTTGTTTTCAGTTGTCATGAGAGTTTTTGTTTAACATTAACATGTGCCCTCGTCTTATTATTACTGTGGGTGTTTGGCTGGCCCTGCTGGTAAGTCCCACTTCTTTCCTCTCATTCTTTAACGCATCTTTCATCTTGTCGTTTCCTCCTAATTCACCCTGAGACCACTGTACATGATTGGCGGGGGAAATTTTATTGAATCCAACAAACAAATTTATTAGTAATACATAATTTGTTTGTATGAGTGAAAATGATTTGTTTTGGGCGTGTTTTTATTTTTATTAGATATTAACCAAAGGAAAACTACAAACTACAATATCTATGGGCGTGTTGATGGTGATTGTGAGTTGTCGTTTTTAACTAACTTCGTATATCTGTGGTGGTGACTGTAAGATTTTCATTTTATTGTGGAGGGAAATTTGTTCTGTGAACATATGGACGGATAACTGGTTTTGGAATAACTTTGGTGACAGTGTGTTGGATAATTATTTCATTTCTAAATTCTACTGTAAATAAGATTGTGCAAAAAGTCAGCAACGAAAGAACGATGTCTATATATATAAATATATATAATGCTGTATTTATTTTAGCTTGTATAATATTCATGCTTCAACGTAATTTATTTCACTGTGTAGAAAATGCATGTTTAAAACATATATAAATTGACTGAAATAAATTGCTTTTCATAGCTGGTATCAAAGTTTAGAGAATCAAACAGTGAGACACTTGTGTATGGCAGACATGACATGGCTAGGTTTATCGTTTCCGTCAAAGTGTCACACTGACTGACACTCACACACAGGAAGTCGATGTAACAACAACTCCCTTCCTACCTTTGATGACCAAGAGTCTTCCATATTATAATTATCTCCTTTTGTTCTTTGATCAAAATCTTTCAACAGAATCAGTATTATGATTTGTTGCCCGTCTATGAGACAGCATTAAAGTTGCCCCATCTATGAGACAGCATTAAAGTTGCCCCATCTATGAGACAGACAGCATTCAATCATGGTTCCTGTGCGCAGTTCAGTTTGCCAGTGCATCATTATCTGTCTACGCGATAAAACGGCGATTCTTTACAACACTAATTATGGAATAATTTGTGTTTCATTTTCACATTTCAGCGATTTACTCATTTAGTTGCCAGAAAGTTTCAGCTTTTCAGGCTTTTAAAATTTTTATTTTCAATCAATGCTACATTCCAGGGAGGTGGTGTTTTTTTTTTACTTTGTTTTTAAAGCGAATCAAAAATGCTTTGAAATATCAATAGTTAAATTTAAAAAGTGTTAAAATGAAAGTGTTCCTATAACCAAAATATTACAGTTTTCATTCCCTTTGGAAACATTTGCAACATCTTCTAAATCTTATAAGCAAGCGAGTAGAATAGTTCTAGAATCAATGTACATGTAAGCTACAGCAGTGTGAATGGGTGACATGAGTAACCTAGCACTAGCGAGTAGGGTGCTGGACATGAGATCATCAAGTCCTGGGTTTGAACCCCAGCAATGCTAAGTCTAAGTCTGAAGTTGTGTTCCTTGGGAAAGACGCTTAAACCGTTTCACCGCCAAGAGACATAACATAGAAACTGAGACAGCTTTCTTCCTGAAGGGATGTTATTCAAATATTTACATGCAAGTGTTTTTATGCAGTTATGTCCCTTAGACCATTCACCAAAGCTATTGAACCGTTTGTCATAAGCAAAGCAGGTTAATTCTACGGGCATGTGGTGTGTAGCACGCGCAGACTGCGTGCGTTTACGTTTTCATCAAAAGAGCAGTCACAGGACGAAGGAGTTTTACATTTAATGTAGTTTCAGATCATAGTTTGAATTTAAATGGAATATGTCACTTATTTTTTAAGGAATGTTTAAAAAGAAATATCAGCAAGAATTTTATTCCTCTTAAAGAAAGACTTGAAATATTAATACGTATTTAGTTATTTATCTGATGCGGTTCACCAGTCAGTAAATACAGGGAAGTCTAAGTCCTATAAAATATAAAATTGTTCTTTTTTAAGTGTTTGTTGTAGCAAATTTATTTTTATTGCTTGTGTTTTTTTGTCGTCCATTTTGCTTGCTATTACAAAACAGACCATTGACCACTGCTGCTTACAACTTTGTTTCTTGTAAGAAATAAATTAGCTACATGTTGTGTTTTAAACATCCCATGAAAATGAATTAAAATCAAAACTTTTTTTTAAAGATTTACTTTCTACTTTTAGTATTTGATATCACATCAGTTTTACTCTTGTGTAATATAGTCCCATCATGAAATGTGAAGGGCAAAATTGTAGAAGATGCATTGTAGTGTAGTTGTAGCTGTAAAGAATTCCAACTGAAGTGATTCATGTGAGAAAATCTGTCCATTACCCATTGTCCTTTGACACCCAGAGATGTCCAAGTATAAGAAGTTAAGTAGTTGGAAAATTCCATTGAGTCGTAGACTATAGTAAGAACATTGTGGAAATGGAAGAGTGAAAATATATTAAATGTTGACACTCGAGTTTAAACAGTCATAAAGAGGTCTCAGGGTATTTTAAGTTTTACTTGAGAAAACAAGATACTCGTTAAAAAAAAAGCAGATTGAAATAATTTCAACTTCAACTTTTCTGTTAATGGAAGCGGAAGATGAATATATTATGTGCCTGTGTGTCTGCAGACACAAACAACCTTCTGTGGTCAAAGCCAGAATCTTGTCTTGTTGGGGGTTTCTTCTCTCAACCTCATGAGCCATCGTTTATGCCGGTGATGTTAACACAACAATCTCCTCAAGCTCAGCTCAGGTTGACCCGTAGCCCAACACCAAGTGTACAAAATCATCAAGCTGCATTAAGATTCGTTTCAGTTTTCAGAAAGGAGGGGGACCGTTCTGATCACTGGAAGGAATGCCATCATTGTAGTCTTTGAAAATCCCAGTGAAAACAAAACCAGCCACCTTTGTCAATGGTCTGTGAGCGTAATTAAAAATCAAGCTGTTCTGTTGTCCCAGTATCCTAATCCTTTAGCATTACTTGATCAGTTGGGGTACTCTAGAGAATGTTTCTTGCAATATTCCACCCAATACAAATTCAGTTTAATTTATAAGACAAGCCATGGTGATAGTGATAGCCAAAAGCACTCAACTTGGATACAGCACACACATGCACTGCACACACCGTCACCGATTCATTTCAAAATGTCAAACATACTCTCAGTGGTAGGTCCTTTTTCTTTCCTTTCACCCTTACATATGTCTTTCATCTTGCTGTTTTCTCACTCAGAGATCACTGTATATGGTGGATTGGGTAAATTCCAATGAAACGATTTACTTTTTATGTAGCAGGTCAAAATTAAAACAACAAAACGATGCACACCTGCTCCAATTTGCTCGACATAGGTCTGTAAATAAAGGATTAACATTGAAAAAAGGTCTTAGAATATCGGTAATTAGATCTGCATCTGGAATCGCCCCAAAGACTAACAGCCAGTTTATAAGCTATGTAAATGCCAAGCAAGGGTGTCCCTGTTAATCGATACGATCAAGGAGGGATGAACGTCGCGTCTCAAGTAACATGTTTCGTTTTCGCCGCTTCGTTTTCGCCGCTGATTGGTGTACGGGCCTGTCAATATAGGGACGCGCACCAATGGCAAATTTGCTACTGAGCGTCAAGCCAATCCTTATCTCAGGGAATTGTATCCATACATCACTTTGGGCGATATAGCTTGAAATGGCATCTTATTCTCATTGTTATCGTTGTCACAGCGTAAAGTGACTCATGCTCATAAATAACACTTACAGAAAAGATATAAACGCAAAGGAAAAACATTGGACATTTTAGGAAAAAGTGAATTTTAAAATAGTGAAATCCACACATGAATCCTTATTCTTCTTGCTTTTTAATATTTCTATTTTGTGTTTTAGATACAACTCAAAGAAAATCAGATTTTACAAATTATTGTACTAGTTACAACATAGACACTACATTATTTGTGTCGGGGGGAGGAAATTTGCTTGGGAGAAAATTTTTAATGAAATATAGCATTATTGGATTGACATGAAATTGCTACAGAAACGTTCCTTTCATTCTTTTTTTCTATTTTTTTCTTCTTTTTTCAATGTACAGCTGTTCTGTTTGATATCTCAAGATTCACTTTGATGGCATGAGTGCAACAAAAAATATTGAATTTCACCTTAATTTTATGTTAATCATTTCTTATAATAATATATTATTATGTAAATTAAATCAGTGCATGTTATATTATTATGTTATTTAATTTTTAATGTCAAATACTTCTTTTTTTTTCCGTCAACAAACTGTTGTGTAGTAAAGTCTGTTCTCATTTGCTGCTAACCTTTCTCTGTCAAGAGTAATATATTTGAATAAATTATTGAAACACACTGGAGTGGAAGATTCAATTCTTGTCATGCGTCACAGTGTCAATGTGAGAGTGTGAGTGATTAACATTGTGGCATCTTGTTTGGATGTGTGGGCAGTTTGGCTGTTGGTGCCACTGGTAGGCCTTATTTCTTTCCTTTTTAACTCTTTTACATCTGTCTTTCATCTTGCTATTTCATCTTCATTAGCCTTGAGATCATTGCATATGGGTTGTTTTTTAACTTGATTTATCCACATCCACAACTAAGATGATTTCAGGGATTTTTTTGGTAGGATATTTAATTTTTCCCAAACTGCCCTGTGAACAGCCAAGGGATGTTTAAATTTAAAGTGAACAGAGCATATGCATGAAAGTCACCACACGTATGCTCTGTCTTCTTTGGTGGAGTTGTTACCCATATTACTGTCCTTTATCATTTTTGACATTGCGGCTCCTTTGGTGTTAGAGACTGGTGTACTACATGTACTAGTTACTACTAGTGGTACTCTGGTTCTGCTATGCTAGCAAGCATTTTTGTTTTTATGAGGGCTTACAGTAATGATATTGTAGCGTAAGTTTGCAGAAATTGATTGAACTGAGAAGAAACAGCGACATAAATGACAAATGTAAATGACTTAGAGAACACAAGAAAACACACTCAAACACCCACACACACTCAAACACCCACACTCAAACACCCACACACACCACAAACACCCACACACTCAAACACGCATACATACATTATAATCAAGCCATTTGAGTGATGCAAGACTACAAAATGATTTATCATTAATTATTTTTAGGTCATTAGATTTTTTAGTGACTTAAAAAGGATTAATTCAGACGTCAAAAAATAATATGCTATAAATGACTTTAAGCACACCCGTACACACACACAATTACATATACATACGTTATATATCAAAGCCTTTGAGAAATGCCAGACAACGAAATGATTTATCATCGATTATTTTTAGTTTATTAAATTTATTATTTTTTTAAGCGTAAGAACTGACTTCAAAAAGGATCAATTTAGACGTTAAAACATGATACGTTATAAATACATAAACCTCCCCAAAGCATCTGAAGAACAACCGATTCCCTTGTGACATCTCATAGACTACAGTAGATGTCGTGTCACTTGGTAGACTTGGAGGACACGCAGACTTGGGCTGTGGGAATGAGGTCACATCGAAGCTCCATCGGCAGGTATTCACGAATTAGATCATGAAGCTCAGCGGTACTATTGCACATCCTTTGTCTGAAAAGAAACAAAAGAAATAAAATAATTACATACGTGTGGCTGTCAATTTAGTCAATTTGGGAAAAAAACCTGACTCTGACCATGTGAACTAAATGTAAATTGCATGACGACCCGCGATATGCCAGGAAACATTGATAAACCCACTTAAAGGTAAATAACAACAAGTCTGCCAATCGCTGGCCTTTCTGATGAAGTGTGGCGGTAGTTTTGTGAACTCGGAATGGTGTCTCCGGACTTTCAAACAAACTTCTATGAGTCTCTGCTGTTAATGTAGGGTTCTTAAAAAAAAAAAAATCAGCCATCATATAAACACTTTTCACGGTTAATACAGACTTACGGACTCAAATCCAAGAAAAACTTACTAAATACGTTTTTACTTTTTTACATACTTGTTGGCAGCTATGTAATAATAATAATAATGAAGAGCACTTTTATTGCAATGTTCCACAATTGACAAATATGCTCAATGAGCATTACAATACAAATTTGAATATCGTTTGTAAAACTGTCTAAATATGTCCAATGTATAATTTTTCAGAAAAAGCAAAGAATAAAATAGATCATCATCGAATAGGGCTGTAAACACTGTGTTGAGCATCTTGGGTTTCAATTTAATAACTATTTGTGCACAAACTGGGCTTGCACAGCTAGAGTTGAACTTTTTGAAAGATTTAAACAAGTAAGTCTACTCCTTTACTTAAGAGGTTAGAGTTTCCGATGTGGGAAGAAAAACGGAAATCTCCATTTAGATCATGTGCGTTAACTGGAGCCCTTCTATTGGATCAAAGCTTCCAAAGTTTATGAAAACACGAAAGAAGCATGCATTTGATCATTTGAAAGATAAATCTCATATCCCTTATATCGTGGACTTGTGAGTTAAGACATTTTCATCGACGATATAAAATATATATTATACATGCAGTGCACATTTACAACAATAAAATATACCAATATCATTAAAACATTAAAATATGATGTTTTATCACTAAAACATTTGGCCATTGTTTAAAAATGTCTTAAACACACTCAATTTAACTCGAGTCAACCTTCTTGAGTTCTTGAAGGTTTAAGGACAAACCAAACTTTTACCTGAGTTTAAGCCTTTCAGTTGAGAGGCTGACATCTCTCCTCTGCATTAGGGCTAAAGCCTGCCAGAAATCGTAATAACAATATCGGCTGAAATTGAATTTTCACATTTGGCATAATGGACAGTTAAGTGAATGAACTCAACATGAACATACGGTGAGTGGAGTCAACATAAGATGAAACACACTCAAATAAACAGTCAATCAGTTAAACATTTATATATACGTCCTCATGTCCCAATTTTTTTTCTCCTTTACCACCAACAAAATAGGATGCTCAAGATAAAACCCCTGTCGATGCACAGTTTGTTTAAGGACAAACCAAACTTTATCTGCCGTCTGCTGAGAGAACAAATTGACACTTAATCAAATAAATTTTCTGTGATGTAAATCCATTGTTGGCCGTACATACACTTTCATAAGCAACACAATGTCAGCCTCTGTGATTGTATTCCGCCCAGCATGGAGGGCATATCCCTCAGCCGCCTTCAGGTTTTGTATCCAAAAGTCGTTCGACCTGCAGAAAGATCAAATATCAAAATAATAAAAGCTGGGAGCGATTAGTCAAAATAAAAATCAGTATTTCAGATGTGACTGCTTAAAATGTATTACGTTCACCGAGAGAAAATCTTTAAAAAAATGAGTAACATAACAAAGTGATGAACAAGGCCATGAAATAAATATCAAAGCCCCATGGGAACAAAGACAAGACGAACACGTTTTTGTTTCATTGAAATTTACCCTGTCCACCCATGTGGTGATCTCAGAGAGAAACAGCAAGATAAAAGAGAATTGAAGGAGTAAGAGGAAAGAAGTAGGACCAACCAGTAGCACCCGCCAAGGGCCCACAGACAAACACGTAGGAATAGGCAGAAACAAATCTGTGGCCACCACACAGAACTGAACCCGCAACCTCCGTGTCAGCAGCCAACGCCCTGCCATGAAAACAGAGCACACACAACCAACCATGCTTACTTCACTCCTCTCTGGAAGACATCATCTCCTACCAGGCTTGTCCCAGGGCTTTTGGTACACAAGACGAAACACGTTTTTGTTTCATTGAAATTTACCCTGTCCACCCTTGTGGTGATTTCAGTGTTTGTCTGTGGGCCCTTGGCGGACGCTACTAGTAGGTCCTAGTTCTTTCCTCTTACTCCTTCAATTCTCTTTATCTTGCTGTTTCCTCTTAATTCACCCTGAGATCACCACAAGGGTGGACAGGGTAAATTTCAATGAAACAAAAACGTGTTAAGTCTTGTCTACCAAAAGCCCGGGGACAAGCCTGGTAGGAGACATAGAGGTCAGTTGTGAAGATTTTGATTTGATTTGATTTACCCACATCCACAAATAAAGTGATCTCAGGGCTATTGGTAGGATTTTTAATTTTGCCCGGACCGCCATGTAAACAGCCAAGAGATCTCCAACGTGCACAGATGTGATCTGCACACGGGAACTCCTTTTATCGTCCGTCTCCAATGGACTAGGTGTTGATCTACCTACCTGGACCAGGGGGTAGATTTGCCCAACAAAACAAATCGAGAAAATTGTTCCAGCTGCCGGCGGGGCTCAAACCCACTACCTTTTGCTTGAGAGGTCGACACCATGCCTCTTGACTACTGAGTCCCCCTCAGTTGTGAAGATCCAATAATCAGTTGCGAGCAAAATAGCATCAGTCACTGAGAGCGAAATGGGGTTCTAGAACAGAATCCTACTCCAAGCCATTATGGCCCATAGAGCCGGAGCTTGTCCCAGTTTCTATAGTGTGAAACAGAACAGGTGATAATAATGACCTGGACAGGACTCTAGTCTGACACGGGTTTTTACTCCCAAGCTAGTGCTTGTACCCATTTTGCACCTGAGTCGAATAGGGAAAATGTGTGTTAAATGTCTGTCACAGGGAACACAACGCCGGGCCTGGCTTTGCCAGGATTCGAACCCGGAACCTCATGATCCCCAGTCAGGCACCCTGACCACTCCGCTACCAACGCCACGCCCAGCCCTTATAAACTACCCCATATGCCCAAAGATGTGACTTTCAGGTGAAACGAGGCGCAACAAAACCTCTCCCCGGCCAGAATGAATTTGTCAACCTTGGAAAAGGAATTCCAAGAATAAAGTAAAAACAGCAACAGGGTGTTTTTAAAAATGGCCATCATTAAAATTAGTCTTATTCAATGTTATGCCTATCTCTACTCTTTCCTTCGACTTTGGATAAAACCACGGAAAAAGGCCCATGGGGTACACACAAAAATCAATAACAAACAACTAAACAAAAATCTTTTCAGGGAAACCCTCTCCGAATAAGAAGAGGATTTCCCTTGATCTAAGATTATCATCGCGGTCTAAATGACATAGTGCTGATCACTTCACTCACGCCTCGATCAGCTTGTCAATAACCTCCTTGTCCATTTTCATCGTTGAAAAGCGCTCGGCATAAAATTTGACCATCTTGCGAGTCACAAAGTCGCAATCTCTTGAGCCGATTTGGGAATTAGCGGACCGTTTTGATGTGGCCGCTTTCTTGGCACCTCTGGTTGGAGAAATAGAGAATACGGTGGCATTAAAAAAGTATAATTTGGAAAAAAGAAGAAGTAAAGCATAGTAAACAGCGGGGTGCCTAGGTGCTCCCCAAAGTGATGAATGATGACTTGAAATAACACTGATGCCCAGTAGGAACAAAGACAGAGCTGCCGACCCCACGAATAGAAAAAGTGGAAGATTGCTCGCCAAAAGGGGGAAAATTTGGGGAAAACAGTGTACAATTTAAAAATGTTAAACAAAACTTAATGCGGACAGGAGAAACCCCTTATAACAGCTAAACAAGCATATAATCTTGAAGGAAAAGGCGTACAATCTTCAAAATAGCGTGAAAATTCACTTTTTTAGATGTAGGTTGACAACAATGTGAAGACAAGACAAAAACTCAAAGGAATAGACAGAAAATAATCTCTCGAGGCAACGGGTGTCAACGCAGAGGTCGCAGGTTCGGTTCTATTGGTGCCTCACGATTTCTTTTTTCTGTCTATTCCTTTGAGTTTGTCTCCTCTTTGATGCCAATGTGAGCTTCAACCTTATTTCATGTCATTAGTCATCACTTTCCACACACCTCTTGCCTAACTGTTTGTCTACGTGCTCCCCAGGTGTGATGCTTACACACTGTACTAGTGGAGATAAAACAAAGCCGAGATTGAGAAAGAAAGAGGATAATATTTAGACGTTGTGGTGCATAAGAGGCAGTGCTCTTGACAGCTATAACTGAAACAGCACATTAAATGACGAGAACAAAATGTTAAACTTCTTTGTTTGACGGACTTGTTTCATTTAGCATAGAAATATAAGTACAGTTCTTCATTGAAAAGTTTTTTTAAATTTTAATATTGTATCAAATGCTTTGAAGAAAAATAAAAAAATTCAGGGGCTTGACCTTGAACAAATTACTTTTGTAGAAAAAAATAGAAAAAAAAAGGCCCCCAAAACCTATTATTTTTGTAGAAAAAAATAGAAAACAAGGGCCCTAAAACCTATTAATTTTGTTTTGCAGAAAAACTAGACAACAAGGGCCCCAAAATCATTTACTTTTGTATAAAAACTAGAGAACAAGGCCCCCCCCCCCAAAAAAAAATCCATCACTTTCACCGGCCGTCAATTGATTCTTACTTTGCAGGTTTGTCTTTGTTTTTCCTGAATGGCGTTATAAGATTCAACTTTCTTGTACTCAGAGGGGCGGCTTCTTAGTAATGTCAATAAAGGGAGTTGCCATGCCTGAAGAACCACTGCAAGAAAATATTTCAGAAATTTTATCAAAATATAAAATTCAAGAACACTTTTCAACCGATGGCGGGGCTCGAACCCACTACCTTTTGGTAGAGGCCGACACCGTGCCTGTGGACTACTGAGCCTACTGGGTCCCCTTGCTTCAGAAGACATAGTAAGTTGGTCAGTAAAAGGAAAGAAAAGTAAATTCCATACTCAAGAGATGAGCGTAGGGTAATCGGGAGGTTTCGATTTTCCCCGGTACACGGCATAACATGGTAATTTACCATTGCTTTTCATGCCGTATTTACTCTTGCCGAAATTGAATTGACCTAGCTACCTATTTCACTGCAATATGGTATGCGATAGGGGTACGGGATTGGGGTATGGGATTTAAACTCTGGGCACGGATATTTACTTTATTTTATGTATTATTAGCATTAGCTCATTCAGCCCTGACGTGAAGGGGTTATGGGACCACATTCCACAAGCCATTTGGGATGACAGGAGGGCCAGAAAAATATGCCTCGACTGGTAATCAAACTCAAGCCTCCTGGCACCTTAGGAGACATAGAGTAAAGAATGAAAACTAATCTTCAATGTCTTTTCCCCAGCCTTTTTTTTTTACCACCGCTTATATGGCATTTACAACATTGGGTACATACTGTATAACGTATAACACATGTTTTAATAACGCAGGTTTTAATAATTAATGTTTCACTGACATGGACACCAAAATTGGATAACAATTGGGTGGTGGAATTAATGTTTCACTGACATGGACACCAAAATTGGATAACAATTGGGTGGTGGAATTAATGTTTCACTGACATGGACACCAAAATTGGATAACAATTGGGTGTTGCAATTAAGAATTATGGGGGATATGGTGATGATATTAATTAAAACCCGGAAAAATTGTCGCGGTTAGCCGGGACCTGTCCTGTTTAGAGAGATAAAATATTATAAAGAAAAATCCAGTACTAACGGCATGCAAATTTCCATTGTTCAGTAGGTGGTGTCCCATAAGTTTGAAGTAACTTAAAAACAGTGAAATATAATGCTAGCTGCATTCCAGTAGAGACGACTTTATCTATCATCTTGTTCTTCAATGCTATTTCTTTTCAGTTTTGAGACTCTCTCATCCTCCCTACCTTCAAAAGATCATCCATAATAAATAATCTAAGCCCCTGATGAACTCATACATACAGAAAGGGTAAAAGTAACAAGAAATGCAATAAAAAGAAATATCAATTTATTTACCATAATATTCAATTTCAGGAGACCCACCCAAATCTCTTTTTAAGAAGATCCACTAAAACAGAGCATTATAAATGTATCAGTGAGAAGATCCACTTAAACAGATCATTATAAATGTATCAGTGAAAAGATTGCACTTAAACAGAGCACTTTAAAATGTATCAGTGAAAAGATTGCACTTAAACAGAGCATTATAAATGTATCAGTGAAAAGATTGCACTTAAACAGAGCACTTTAAAAGTATCAGTGAAAAGATTGCACTTAAACAGAGCATTATAAATGTATCAGTGAAAAGATTACACTTAAACAGAGCATTATAAATGTATCAGTGAAAAGATTGCACTCAAACAGAGCATTATAAATGTATCAGTGAAAAGATTGCACTCAAACAGAGCATTATAAATGTATCAGTGAAAAGATTGCACTTAAACAGAGCATTATAAATGTATCAGTGAAAAGATTACACTTAAACAGAGCATTATAAATGTATCAGTGAAAAGATTGCACTTAAACAGAGCATTATAAATGTATCAGTGAAAAGATTGCACTTAAACAGAGCATTATAAATGTATCAGTGAAAAGATTGCACATAAACAGAGCATTATAAATGTATCAGTGAAAAGATTGCACTTAAACAGAGCATTATAAATGTATCAGTGAAAAGATTGCACTTAAACAGAGCATTATAAATGTATCAGTGAAAAGATTGCACACATTTCAGAAACAATTCCTACCCTGGTGAGTCATTTTCTGGTGCCTGAAGATTGTCAAGGCCCTGAATTGAGAGAAGAAAAAAATAATATCAGTTAGAATAAAAGTTCCAGCTGTTGACAACTGGCAACTCACAAATAAGATTTATACAAATTTAAAAAGAAGAAATATTATAAAAGAGAGTGATTTTGGATGACAGTGCAATATTATAAAAGAGAGTGATTATGGGTGACAGTGTAATATTACAAAAGAGAGATTTTGGGTGACAATGTAATATTATAAAAGAGTCATTTTGGATGACAATGTAATATTATAAAAGAGTCATTTTGGATGATTAATATTATAAAAAGGAGTGATTTTGGATGACAGTGTAATATTATAAAAGAGAGTGTTTTGGATGACATTGTAATATTATAAAAGAGAGTGTTTTGGATGACAGTGTAATATTATAAAAGAGAGTGTTTTGGATGACATTGTAATATTATAAAAGAGAGTGATTTTGGACGACAATGTAATATTATAAAAGAAAGTGATTTTGGATGACATTGTAATATTATAAAAGAGAGTGATTTTGGATGACAATGTAATATTATAAAAGAGAGTGATTTTGGACGACACACCTCACAGGTTGATTTAAGTCTAAAATGCACATGGCATATGAAGTCTAAAATGCACATGGCATATGAAGTCTAAAATGCACATGGCATATGAAGTCTAAAATGCACATGGCATATGAAGTCTAAAATGCACATGGCATATGAAGTCTAAAATGCACATGGCATATGAAGTCTAAAATGCACATGGCATATGAAGTCTAAAATGCACCTGGCATATGAAGTCTAAAATGCACATGGCATATGAAGTTTAAAATGCACATGGCATATGAAGTCTAAAATGCACATGGCATATGAAGTCTAAAATGCACATGGCATATGAAGTCTAAAATGCACATGGCATATGAAGTCTAAAATGCACATGGCATATGAAGTCTAAAATGCACATGGCATATGAAGTCTAAAATGCACATGGCATATGTGCAATTCATCTGCTCACCTCGCTTGACGCACCCACGTGACTGTTGTGAGAACCAGATCCCTCGAGTCCAATATCACCAGCCTCCTCCTGCTCAGCTTTATCAGCAATGTCAGATGATAAATCTGTGAAATAGAGTAAAGCAATTTGGTTCCTCCTGAGCTTTATTTTATAAACATAAAGACGACTTCGCTTTGCCAGAACGTTTGAAGGAAAACAGCGCAATTATAGATTCAATCTACATCTACACAGATCTAATGGCTGAAAAACATTCATGCGGTATACCAAATGCTCGGTAGTCAAAAGAAAATCACTCAGGCAATCAACACATGAGTCGTCCTATTAAAAAAATCACCACTTTTTTGTTGTATGTTTGACAGGGTAGGCTGTGGTTAGCATCTGGTAATGCTCAGTGATGATAACGGAGAAAAGCCAAAAAAAAAAAAGGAAAATTGTTGGTGTCGTGTCAAACCACCCAAGACCACACTTCCAGCGTCGCCCCCTCCCACTCAGGTTATCATGTATCAAAACAAAAACTTTGAATATTCTATTGTGTTGTTTTAAATTGAATAAAAGCATAATACGGACTTAATATCGCTAAGTCCGATGTTGTGTTTTCCTAGAGAAAGACACTTTCAACACGCATTTTCACCCTCAATTTTGATGCAGAGGAACCAGCATCCAGTGGGAAGTAAAACCTGTAGCAGATTACTGCCCTGTCCAGAGGGCAATCAATACATTATCACCAAATCCGCTCCCCACTACAGAAATTGAGATCAGCCCTGACTCTATGGGCCATAATGGCCTTGAAGGAACTTTACTCTTTTGTCTTTCTAACTAAATGGCTGAAACACAATACATTTTTGTCCAACACAATACATAAACTTTTGTCTTTCTAACTAAAAGCTGAATCTTCCAAGACAATACATACGAATTTTGTCTTTCTAACTAAATGGCTGAATCTTCCAAGACAATACATACGACTTTTGTCTTTCTAACTAAATGGCTGAATCTTCCAAGACAATACATACAACTTTTGTCTTTCTAACTAAATGGCTGAATTTTCCAACACAATACATACAACTTTTGTCTTTCTAACTAAATGGCTGAATTTTCCAACACAATACATACGTCTTTTGTCTTTCTAACTAAATGGCTGAATTTTCCAACACAATACATACAACTTTTGTCTTTCTAACTAAATGGCTGAATTTTCCAAGACAATACATTTTGTCTTTTTCTAACACAATTTTCCAAGACAATACATACAACTAAATTGAATTTTCCAAGACAATACAACAACTTTGGTCCACAACATCAGGACCGGAAGGCTCTGGAAGCTGAGAAGATTTGCGTTGCCGTAGCGACCCAAAGCTGCCTGCCGGGCTCACCCTGTTTTCATCCTCCACATCTCTGTTAGTACGAGACAAAGTTATTCCCCCTTTATTATGTGGTCAAAACTGCTTATAAAATAAATAAAATATCTCCTCCATTTCAAGACAACCATCAACCATCATTTAACAATAGGTGAGCAACTAATGAGTTTTAATGTGCTGTAACTAGGGTAAACTGTAACTTTTTGAAGCCATGAGAGATTTAACTATCAAGCAGATGACCAAGCCAGAGTTGGCCCATTAAATAAGCAAAAAAGATACATATATATATATGTAAATATATATATAAAATTCTGGGTGGTCGTTCTTTGTTCGCCAAAGGCTCGGTTGGTAGGCCACTAAGGATAACCATATTTTCTGTGTGGGTGTTAAATCTTCACAAGATCGCTTTCATTTTGAGAGAATTTTTCTACAAAAATAGACGTTGAATCAAACTCATTAACCTCAGCCGCCATTTTAAACAAATTTTGTGATTAAAAAGTTGGAATAGTACCATTCACGCCCACTTGCATAACCTTGTTATCAAGTACTGACTCAATCTAATAATTGTACTTGATATCTTCCAGGGTATAACATACTTGTATAAGATAATAAAGCTGCATTTCAATTCTTTATTGACGGAGTGCCATTGTGAAATTTAAAGACAAAATCATCACAAAATAAAACTCTTTTAACCTTGTTTCATAATAATTATTTATACAGTTCACACAAAAAAAAACCCAACAACAATAAAACCTACAAATTAACATTGGTCTCTTTTTTCTTGCCCACTTCAGCTTTTGGCATCTGGGATATAAATCGTAATTATCTATAGAACTTAATGAACTGTGAATTGACATTGAAATCAATAAATAACGACTTATCTAACACTTGGAACTTACACTGGCGAAGCAGACACTCTTTGACCCAATATTCTTGAACTGCGGCTAGACGCAACCTTGGAATCTGACCTGGTCTCCATAGCAACCAAAGAGCGTACGAGGAGAAAGCTCAGAATCTTCAAAGGGAATAAAAATTTAAAAGACAAATCTGAAGCAACTCACATAAAACACCTGATATGGAACTCTCCAACAGGTGGAAAACATCTATAAACACAGCTGCCAATCTTTTCAAATCGAAAAACAGGCTTTGACCGAGGGAACTAGTCCTAACCTGTCCAGGAGGTGATTATTATCACCTGTTCCGCTTCCCACTATAACCACGGGCATAAGCTCTGGGTTGTAGCCTTGAAGGAAATCTTTTCCCACTTAATATTACTTACAGCAAACTCGAACTCATGAAAGGAGAAAAAAGAAAGAGGCAATATTCAAAGAAGAGAACATTTTCCACAGATAAACTTTACAATTCATGCCTGCCTGACTCAGCTCAGCTTCATGCTCATTTTCCCCTGGGTTTGAGGGGAGGTGGGGGGGGGGGGGGGTGTGCATCGCGCGTCTTTCCCAGGGAACACATTGTCAGACCAAACGTTACCAGGATTTGAACCACAGGACCTTATACTCACAGGTCTGGCAGCCTAACCACCAGATTGTGAACATGACAAAACGGTGAAAGCACTGCAATAATTTTAAAACTGTCAGAGGGAAAGAAACTTCATATTATCAAAGGCTTACATTTAAAATTACGAAAAAGAATACAAAATCATATTTTGACATTTATTTTTAGACAATTATCCAGAAAATCCTCTGACGCATTGGCGGTTCAAATTTGTGATCAGGGCGACACCATTTCAAATTTGTGATCAGGGCAACACTGTTTCAATTTTGTGATCAGGACCCCGCTGGTTCAAATTTGTGATAAGGACACCGGTTCAAATTTGTGATCAGGGGCGACACCATTTCAAATTTGTGATTAGGGCGACACCATTTCAAATCTGTGATCAGGGCGACACCATTTCAAGTTTGTGATCAGGGCAACAATGGTTCAAACACTAACCGGCCCAGAGCTTTTTTTTTTTTTAATCCACAAAGTTGTATTCTTAGGAAAAGGTATTTCCTCATTTGGCTCAGATATGAATGAGTACACAGCTTTAGCAGAGAGACATCTTGCCAGAATGTCAGTATAAGGCGCCTAAAAAGGCAACTATACTGTATGCTTTCTAGGAAGTTCAGAGGGAGTTTGAATGAATGAAATGGCCTGCTGGGGAATAAATGATGTAAAGTCAGTAAACCTGTATTCATGTGGAGATACCGAGACCATGACCATGTATTCATTTTTATCTTTTCATTAAGTGACATTCCTTTTTTTTTTGGTGGTAAAAACTGTTCCACCTTTAATCAATCTATCTATCCTCTATTGTTCTTACCTTCGCTTTGGTCTTCGAGCGCATCCGTTGATACAGCTACAGGGTCGGCTATTCCATACTCCTCAACGGCTCTGATGGGTGACAGTCCACTCAGCGTCTCATTGGACAAAACAGCAATCGCTTCGCTATCGTTTCGATTGTGGCGGGAAAATACTGTTGTGGGAGTGTCTTCACCGGCGGCCCTGACTCTAGACCTCTGCTCCCCGTTTCAAAGGAGTAGAAGAAGGAGGGGCTGGTGGGACAGGCGTATCCCCAGCGGGGAGAACTCTTTGCCCACTCATTTCAACTGCGGGCAAATCAGTTGCTGTTTCTCCACCCCCCGAAGTCCAACCTGCGTCTCTTGCTGGCCGACTCAGAATCATGGGTGCCAGAGCTGAAATGGGAAGCTTTGGGTTCACTCTGATACGCTCTGTATTGGGAAGAGCCAGAGGGTCGATTTCGACTCAACAATTTACGTGACGATCTGGGCGTGGTGCAGTCCGGACTCCAGGTTTGGTTCATCTCTGCAGAGGCCAGTTGCGATTTCACGTTCATGAACAGCTCTGGGATGAAGTCTGAGTCGCTACTTCCGTCGGAAAGGTCATAAATTTTCATTTTGTCCTTCATCTCGCTGTTGAGGCTTGTTTCTATTTTTTACTGACATGAGCAGAAGAATCCAACACCAGGTCTTCCGTGCCTCTTTTTTGACAACCGTGCGGCTAAAATCTCTTCATCGCTTTGGGGCTCATTCTGCTCTTGTCCATTCGATTGGCTGACTGTAGACACACCGTTCTCATCGCCAGGACCTGGAATGATAAGTAAAACATGGAGGATAAATGATGAAGAAAGAGAGAGATTGAGAGAGACAGAAAGAGAGAGAGAGAGAGAGAGAGAGAGAGAGAGAGAGAGAGAGAGAGAGAGAGAGAGAGAGAGAGAGAGAGAGAGAAGAGAGGTGTGTGTGTGTGAAAAAAGAAAAGAGTGCACGTGTCTTGTGCCTGTAGAGTGTGAGTGTGTGTGTGAGAGAGAGAGAGAGAGAGAGAGAGAGAGAGAGAGAGAGAGAGAGAGAGAGAGAGAGAGAGAGAGAGAGAAGAGAGAGAGAGAGAGAGAAAGACACAGAGAGAGAGAGAGAGAGAGAGAGAGAGAGAGAGAGAGAGAGAGAGAGAGAGAGAGAGAGAGAGAGAGAGAGAGAGAGAGAGAGAGAGAGAGAGAGAGAGAGAGAGAGAGAGAGAGAGAGAGAGAGAGAGAGAGAGAGAAATACACACAGACACGTACATAAACATACTCTCACCAAACAATTGGTCGAGGGGGAGCGAGAAAGAGGTTCAAGGTTCCTACCTAGTTCTGGCTCTTCAGTCTGAGGCGGTTCAGGAATGTGGAATGACCTGCGATGTCCTGGGTGTTTGAAGACATGTCCCGGGCTGGCACTGCCGACATGAAGAGCTTCCCTGAAACATGCGTAGAATCATTGTATGTGTTTAAAAAATTGGTACGTGTGTAACATTCATGTGTGTCATGTGATAGGACGAAAAGGGTGGTGTACTAGAAAAAACAATAAAATGAAAGACAGATCAAAATCTGAGAAGAAAAAGGTTTCATCTCCACTGAGTGTCACTGTGCTATTTGACTTTTGAAAGTTTGTAAAAGCAGTAATAAAGTTAATCCCGTACTCATAAGCTAAGCCTTGGGTAATCAGGAGTAGAGTCTTGATTTTGTCTCGGCATACGGCATAGTGTGGTAGCTTGCCATTGCTTTCCACGCCGTCTTTACTCTCACTGAGTGTGAATAGACCTAGCTACCCATTTCACTGCTGGGTCCACAGGAGGAACAGAAACTTTGCCCTGATTGGGAATCAAACTCGAGCCTCACGCGTGGAAAGTTTAAGCACTTCATTTCTTTATCAGTTCCCATTCTACCTTTCGGTGTATGGGTTCAGATGCCGAGATGATCTTTCTCCAGGATGCCCTGTCCTGGCATTTTTTTTGTTTCCTTCCAAAAAAGTTAAATTTCTATGCTTCAATGCCTCTTTTATATCTTCTTCCCACTCTCTCCGAGGCCTGCCTTTTGGTCTTTTACCTTGGGCTTTAGCACTGTATACTGATTTAGCTATTCTATTGTCATTCATTCTGTTTATTGTCAATATTTCAGTCTCTTTTTCCTTGCCACAGCATAAATCTCTACGTTTATTCCCCAGCTTTCTAACCCTGGACATTCATTTCAGACAAACTCAGATCTTTCTGACACCAGGATGAACAATTTGACACATTTTTGACTTTCCGACCGCACTGGACACTCACTCTCGCTAATGTAAAAGTGGACGCTTACCCAACGTCTGAATGATTCATGGGCGAAATAGAGACTCGCTGGCCCCAGGTTTTAGAGGCACGTCGGATCTTAGAGTCGGATTTCGACAGTCGTAAATTCTTGGGCCGTTCTGCAGAAGGCGTTTGCTGTGACACTTTGAATGAAGGAAACAAATTTAAAAAAAAAAACAACAATTCATAATTCATTACATTCTTATTTCCCTTTGACTAAACACAAAGCAATAAACAATAAATGAGAAAATGATAATAATTCATTGAAAATTCATAATCTTTTTGTATATGTAAAAAAAAACATTTTTGATTCAAGAATTAAACAAATGCATTAAGAATCTATTAAGTTTGGTGTACTTTAACAATAAGTCTAGGGCATACATTTATAATAGGAGGAACAGATATACACTTCTCAAAACTTACAAAGAGTGCCACTTAAAAGAGAACACATAAGTTGATATAAAAGAACGTAACTCTTTTTCTTTAATGTCATTTAATGTAAGAACTTCCACAGTGGTGAGAAGAACTTTAGCAGCTGATAAGGTGGACTGTGAGCCTCCTGTGTTAAAATAAAAAGCCTCTTAATAATATACATATTTGCGGCCACTTGTTCGTTCCTGATCAGCAAAAGACAGGTATCACACCTACAAATACGGCGATGTTCCCTCTAAGCTGTGCGTGTCGCGCACATCAGAGAACAAAGGTGTGCATGCTTGAAAAATGTCTGTGCACGCGAATAAACAAAAAACTTTTTTTGTCTAGCGTTCATTCTCCTGCACACAGTTGAGATTTCTTCATCAAACTTTGCACAACACCCAAAAATGTGCGCACACAGACTAGAATAAATTTTAGAGGGAACAGAGATCTCCAGACTGACTCATTTTGTGGCCAAGTTTGATGATGCCCATGTAAGGTGTATGTTCCTTATGATCTCTGATATCACTAGATTAACGATAACTTGTTATGCAATACACTTGCATCAGCATATCGATGGTGTCGGCCATAAACCGACCAAGTCCAAAAACACTAATTTTACAGGAAAGACAAAAAAACTGAATAATTCTCTTGAAAATCGTTTTTAAATCATAACATTTTGCACACATGAGATGGATGGGAAGTTTGTTCCAATGGGCTGATTATTTTTACATGAAATTAATTTATTATAACTTCTTGGACTTGGCCGTTTTGAGACATAAGACATTGAAGTACTCAGCCATTTGTACCTAGACCAACCCATTTAGTTGAAAACTGACTTAGCTGTTTTGTGCCAATATGAAAAACGAAAGCTTAATTTAGCCAGTTTGATAAAACATAGTTTTGAAGCATTTCTATAAGACAATGTCTTCTGCTATTTTTACACAGTGTAGCGTTAGTTTCTGTTAAGACAAATAGCTATTATTCTTAACATTTGAAACTTTGGACTTGGTCGGTTTGTGCCAGACACCATCGATATAATATCTAGAGTGTAAAGACAAGGCCTGTTCAGGCATTCATCAGTGTGCTCCATTTCTAATGCTCTCATGGAGGAGATCTGTGACATATTCTAATGTATTTTCATGACTGCTATAACGATAAATGAATATTTGAAGAGAATACATACAACTTTTAACCCCAGCATCAGGACCGGGCAGCTCTGGAATCTGAAAAGATCTGTGTTGCCGTAGCGACCTAAAGCTGCCTCCCAGACTCACCCTGGCTTCCTCCTCCGCAACTCTGTCAGTAGCAGACAAAGTTATTCCCCTTTTATTATGAGGTCAAAACTGCTTATAAAAATTCCTTTAAATAACAAACATCATATAATAATGAATCATCAACTAATAATGAATTTTAATTTTAATGTCGGGTAAGAAAATAACACCATTTCTTTTACAACGAGAAAGATAATAGATGATCCTCCAAAGTTGGACATCAAACTAACAAACAAAAAAGACATATCTGAGTCAAGTTCAACTTTTTAATGAATAAAAAAATACAAAAGGGATATTTGAGATAAATAAAATCATAAAAAGACAAAAACTCATTCAACTTTAGCTTAGTACAGTCATCTTTGTATGTCTCACATTACACTGCTTTCAGAGATGTCTGATGACTCATCATGTAGACTAAACCGAGAGCCACTCCTGTATAGACATTCAGGGCACAACTTGCATGTTTTTTCCTACATTGCAAGTGTTTTTTTTAAATTATCTACAACCCTATCACAACCACAAATCTAAGTTCTTTCCATCGGAGACAGACAATAAAAAAGGAGGTCCCATGTGCAGATCACAAACACTCTGTGTACGCTAAAGATCCCTTGGCTGTTTACGAAGCAGTTCGGGCAAAATTGAAAAATCCTACCGAAAACCCCTGAGATCACCTTCGTTTTGGACGTGGGTAAAACAAATCAAATCAAAAACCTGTGTAGACAAAGCAACTTTCATTTCTCTCGGTACAATCAGCTATAATCTTATTATGTGTCGTCATGTACCTATGTGTATGCCATATTTCACTTTTCTCTTTATTGTTTGATATCAACTTTTTTTTATGACAAAGGTAAACGGCTTTATTAATTTACTAGAATCGCATGCAATCATCTTTTTATGCAACTGAGGCAGAAATCTTGAAGATATGTCATTTCATGTTATTGAATCTACCATAAAGAATTTAAATGTGAACACGTTTTTTAAGGGATTATAGCTTGCGAGGTATTTGACATAGATCAATATCATTTTTTATTATTTTACAATTTTGACAGACATGTTTTCCCAAAACAAAAGCTGCAGTACCTAAAAAAAACAACAAATAGATACAATTTCTGAGTGAAACTGCTTTATTCCGGGGTTCCCACCCCTTTTCAGAAAAAAATTCCGAGTTTTCCAAGCAACAATGAAATGTTCCAAGGCTTTGATAGGCTTGCCGAGTGGAAATGTCAAATGGACCTGCCACTCTTGAATGATGAAATGTCCTCATCCAAGCTATAATTTTTTGTTAGTCAAATTCGACACCATTCATCAACATATGTGAGTTATCTCCTTTATTTTATGATCGTGATTGGGAAGGGGAGTGGATGTTAGTTGGGACTAGTTTATTTGATTTTTTATTATTTTATCACCTCCATCATGTGCATTGATCTCAGGGTGAATTAAGAGGAAATAGCAAGATAAAAGATAATAAATGAAAGAGGAAAGTAAAGTATAATCTGTCAGTAGCATCTGTCTATCCCCCCCCCCCCCCCTCGTTGGATTCAAGTCTCCTTGCTCCTTGATATTATCAGAGAAGCTCAAATCAAAGTCACTTCACTTCCTAAACTGAAGTCTAGCTCGAAACTTTCTACCAAGAGTGTATGAATAGTAACTAAAGTATGGCATATGAACCACTATGGAAAATTGCAACTTGTGATTGTGTCTTTTCATCATTCCCATTCCAGGTTTTGGTGTCCGGGTAACAAATTATAATTATGTATACATCATAGTGAACAATTAATTGATATTTAAAATTAAACATATAATGACTCACCTCATAATTGAGTTGTACATTGGAGAGGCAGATACTCTTTGACCCCAGTTCCTTGACCTACGGCTAGACGGAACCTTAGAGTCTGACTTTGTCCCCTTGGCAATCAAAGAGCGTGTGAGAGGTGAATATTCAGAGCCTTCAAAGGGAAATGACAGAAAATATATTTCACTAGACAATTCACACTGAGTGTGTTAAATCACATATCTCAGCAAATCACAGAAACATATGGAACACAACACTAACAGAGCAATAAATGCACTCTTTCTCCTTTTTCATTCGTGCATCTAATTACTGCTTCTTACAATGTACTATTTAAAATCAAGGATGAATTTATAACAGGAAAACAAATTAAGAGCAGTAAATTTTCATTCAGCCGCAGGCTGTTTCACCTGTCATCAGTGTTACATTATACAGAAAAGGAAAACATCTTCATGGAATATATTTCTACACAACACGGGACATAAAAGTCATAAGTGAGGTAAATAAAATTATTACAAGGCCATAATGGCCCATAGAACCGGAGCTTATCCCAGTTTCTGTATCGTGAAGCAAAAACAGATGATGCCAATCATCTCCTGGACAGGGCGCTAATCTGACGCAAATTTTTACTCCCACACTAGTGATTGTACCCATATGTTCCTAGGTCGAGACGGGAAAATACGTCCCAAATGACTTTTTCAAAGAAACACAACGTTAAACCTAGCTTTACTAGGATTCAAACCCAAGACCTTATGGTCTCTAGTATGGAAGCCCTAACCAGGCGGCCACCGATGCCCCATAAAAACCACAACTAAGAATGTTATTTAAGGTCATTTTGTGAGGCAACGGGTAAATCAAGTAAGTCATGGGTGCAGAAGTAAAAGAAGTAGAGTTCCTTCCAGGCGCCTAGAATGGCTCATAGAGCCGGAGTCAATCCCAGTTTCTTTAGCATAAAGTAAAACAGATGATGATAATCACCTCCTGGAGACAGGATGCTAGTCTGTTGCAGGTTTTTATTCCGAAGTTGTTGTCGGTGAAAAAGCGCATGTTAGCGTCTTTTCTCAAGGAACATAATATCAACCTAGCATTGCTAGGATTCAAACCTAAGACCTTGTGATCCCAAATCTGGCAACCTATCAACTAAGTCATTGACGCCACTTAAGGATGTAGTGCGCTTGTGATAAACACCAACCTGATCCCTCCAGTAGACGCTCAATGTTGACTCGAGGTGAGAAAGCGCTGCCAGGGGAAAGTAGAGAAAGGTCCCAATTTTCTACCCGAATACTTTTAGAGTCAGATGGAGGTTTAATGAGTTTGCTGGGAGTACGGGTGAAAGAACGGGCATTTTGTGGGCCGGGTGTCGGTCGTGCTGATCTGGCCGGTGGAGAATCAGTATCAGCGTTGTTTAGGAAAGCCTCAATCTGGCAATAAAAAAGGTGTGAAAAGAGCTACAATGTTACTTTTCTATGTCGTTGAAATTTGAACTTAAATATGGAATTGAATAGGTAGGAGACACACACATATTGATTGATTAGGCATCGTCAATCCACTGCAGGATGTAGCCCTCTGCAGAATATATGCCTTCAAGTCCATGTATATTCCTTTTATCTCATCAGGCCATCTTGATGATGGTCTTCTTTGGTTTCTGTGTCCATTTCACAGCTGCTATTTCCGTACATCTTTTTGTCCATCTATTAGCTTTAAGCTTTAAGTCTTGCTAGGAAACACACGTACATACATCTAATTCCCTCTTCATTGTCAAGGCGTGACCAGTAGTGGAGTGAGCTTGGAATCACGAAGACACTTGTCCAATTCCTTTAAACTCTGGCTGGCCCAAGTGGAATCATGAAGACACTTGTCCAATTCCTTTAAACTCTGGCTGGCCCAAGTGGAATCACGAAGACACTTGTCCAATTCCTTTAAACTCTGGCTGGCCCAAGTGGAATCACGAAGACACTTGTCCAATTCCTTTAAACTCTGGCTGGCCCAAGTGGAATCACAAAGACAAACTCTGCTGGCCCAAGTGGAATCACGAAGACACTTGTCAATTCTTTAAACTCTGGCTGGCCCAAGTGGAATCACGAAGACACTTGTCCAATTCCTTTAAACTCTGGCTGGCCCAAGTGGAATCACAAAGACACTTGTCCAATTCCTTTAAAGTCTGGCTGGCCCAAGTATGTTTTTCATCAAGTTGTACTTAAAGAAAAGGTTTTTCACTTCCTTATTTGGATTAAGGAGTAAATGAGTACTCAGATATTGGTAGAGAACAATCTTGTCAAAGGGTTAGTATGAAATGCCTGATAGGCAGTTGTACTGTATGCTTCCCAGGGAATTGAGAAGAACTTAAATGAAATTGCATACTAGCGGATAAAGGATGTTAAGTCAGTGACCGTGTATATCTAATCCTGGATCAGCAATTTCAAACAGCTGAAGACATTAATGTTAGACCTGCAATAGACAGATATGCAATACAGACACCTAGACTAACTATGGCCCTTCAGTGTCAAAGTCTTAACTGATTTTCTACAACTCAATTTGAACTTTGTGCATTTGCTAATCCTTTAGACGATATTGATATACATTATCAACTAATTCCTAGGAACATTTCATCTGTTTTGGAATGTAAGAACTTGTAATGGCTGACAATAAGCCCACGCTTTTCTTTGCAGAAGCTGTGTTAAAAGAAGTACTCACACGGCCTCTGGGTGTTTCTGTGTCTTCCTCCAAGCTCAAGAATGTGCAAGTCCTCACCTTTCCTAGGAGAAAACAAAAACAAAACAGTTCAGAAAAAACCCAAACATAATTAGACATAATAAATTCGTGTACGCAACACAATATGAGAAACTCTCACTTTTTCTTGCTGCAGACAAAATAATCAGATGAAAGATATGGTTGCTTTCAGGGCGCATTTGTATCAACAAAATAGGAAGTAAACTTTTTATTCATTTTACTTCATATTGTATTTGAAGATTACTTTCTTTGATAATTTCCCATTGGTAATCAGACTAAGGCTGGTTTTGTTTGTAAAAAATGTATTTTAGATTGTTTTTGTTGTATAAACATGTATGATTTTCTTTCACAAGACACAATGATTTTTAATGTATGTGTACGTATCATTATGTGCATTTCTCACTTAAAATTTTCCGTATACTTCCCCAAAGAAAGTTTGTGCTCTGAGCAATGAGTCTCTCAAGAATCTTTTCATGCTACGAGTTCATAACATGGTTCATTTGGCCAAATGACATAGTAAAGTTCCTTCAAGTAAATTATGGCCCATACAACCGGAGCATATCCCAGTTTCTGAAGCGTGAAGCAGAACAGATGATAACAATCACCTCCTGAACAGGACGCTAATCTGAGGCAAGTTTGTACTCCCAAGCTAGTGCTTGTACCCATTTGCCCATGGGTCGAGTGGGAAAATGCATGTTAAGTGTCTTTCCCAAGAAACACAACGTTGGACCTAAGTTGATGTGGTTAGATTTGTATTAAATGACTTAGCTGGGTTTTGGATTTCACTGAATGATATCAATTAGAGCATGATGAAATTTCTTTCCATTTTTAGCTTGACAACAAATGTGGTTTTCTTGCCCCTAAGCTGAGGCAAGTTTGAAAGCTAGTGCTTGTCCCCACTTGCCCACAGGTCAATGTTAAGTGTCTTTCCCAAGAAACTTGGACCTAAGTTGATGTGGTTAGATTTGTATTAAATGACTTAGCTGGGTTTTGGATTTCACTGAAAGATATCATTTAGAGTATGATGAAATTTCTTTTCCATCTTTAGCTTGACAACATATGTGGTTTTCTTGCCCCCAAGCTGCCCCCCCCGCCCATGTAACTCAAATTAAAGAAAAACTAATCGAAGTATACAGAGATTGCTAAAATTGGATAATGTCTGCTGCATTTACTTAAATTCAGTTGAACCAACACTTCGTCGCCCACGAAGAACTCTTCGCTTGACTGACTGTAATGGCCCAGGTGGCTGTAAATCATCCAGTTTAATGTAACTTTTAGACAGTGACGACTTGGAGGCACCTGGTATTGGTTGAGCCGTCAAATTACCAACCGCATGACGAGTCTTTAGCTTCGACTTTGACATTTTTCACAATATTTGGATTCAAATTTTATTAATCTGTGGAGGGAAAAAAAGGACTTTTTATACATATATATATATGGCAAGTTTCACAAAAATGGGACCCAATGATACCTTGAACTCTTCAATTCATCTTTCTCAAAATCTAATTGATGAATCTTCTTAACATTTGGTCCATGTATAGCTTTGACATCGCAGATATAAAAAATATAATATTGTGAAATTTGCTCTCAATTTGTGTGTTTTGTGAATATTTTTGGGTGCGAACGTCAGCAATTGAGACTGATGGCATTTTCCTCTTTTTAATAAGTCCCTTTATTCTGTTTTCTTTAATTCCATGTGAAAGAGAATTGTTCAAAGAAAATTTGGCGAATTCTAATTTTTTTATCTTTTGCAGTGATCACGTGAGGCAGGTTTCAGATTTTCGTTATTATGTAACAACTGTGGTCTACAAATGAACACACAGTAAGAGCTGAAAAAAAAAAAAATTTAAAAATACGTAGAAGCGCCGTTTTATGATCTGGAGTGAAAGAAAATGTATTCCTACGACCATATATCCTGTAAAAGACACAAACAAAATCATAGGTAACTCTAAATGAGAGTGAGAATACCATGAGACTACTGTCAAAATGTAAAACCTTCGGACAAAAAACATTTTTTTCGATCTGAGATCTAATAACGGTAATATTGCGTTGAGCTATTTTCTCGTAGTTCATCTTGTGTAAGCTTATTGAGAAATCATGAAATTCTTGTTTTTAAATTGTCCGAATATTTTGTCTCTGGATGCCCCTTACGGCCATGGCTGACGGCCATGCGCTGACGTCCGCACAAAAATGTAGACGATGATCGGCCATCAGAAAGGAGACTGTGATCAGGTTAGATTCGGAGACCGTTCAGGTTAGATTCGGTTACATTAGCAAAACTTACTTTGGCTTATCGTGAGTGAAACTTATGTAAAGAAATCCGGCAATCAATAGGCTTTCATGATTTATTACTTTCTAATAAATAAAGACAAGATAATTGGCAATACGGGAGGTTTAGAAGTCCATTACAACGATAGTGACTCTCGTCTCAATATGCAGTCTTCTTCGCATAACAATACAATATTACTAAAAAAGCATTTAAACGAGAAAGAAAGAAAATAATACTAATAGCACAGGTTCAAATAGAGTTCAAGATTTGTCAGCCACCGCTCCCATCCCATATTCCGTGAAGCAATTATCGATCGATAAAGACACAAGTTTGTGCTAGTCTAGTGGGGCGCTCTATGTGACTATAGACAGTCGGAGAGGTGGGGGTGTGATGATGGGAGTAGGGAAAATGAAGATGAGGGGAGGGCGCACGTACGGGGAAAAGAACCATTGTCGTCAAAGCGCTTTCTTTTCGGTGAGGGTTTTGTTGCTAGTGCATCTCTCTTTTCTCCCTCTATTGGCAAATATCGGCCTATAGGTATCGCATCCTCACTCGTTATATAAGTCGTGAAGTTTACCGTACCGGTTTCAGCAGAATAGTACACACGATAAACCCGTAACACGTAATAAGGATAGTATAAAGGTGTACAATCACAGAATTTTACAAAAAAACAGAACAAAAAAGCATTGGTTTTCATCCATCCACACGATCCAGACGCGCGACTCATCTGATCAACGGTAAAGCACCGGCCGTGGACTCCACGCCCGAGGTGTCGGAAACACAAACACAGACTTCACATCTTATTAAGAACTAGGGAAAAGTCAGGCAACTCTCCAAACCAGATGCCCATGCGTTACATCACTAAATAAACGCTAGCTAAACCTCGGTCGACGGACCCGTGCAGTTCACGTAACATTACGTCATTGGCACTGGATCTAGAATTTTCAGTTATGCCCCTTGACTGAAAAACATGACTTTTAAAAGCTAATTTACTCGCCTGACAGTCCTTTGCTATCTCTTAAAGTCATATGTCTGGAATCCTCAGGTTCTAAGCTTTGAAATGGTATATAACACTTGTAAGAAATATAACATGTACATTTTGACAAAAGAGGGAAATGGGGATGGACCATTAGTTGAATCGAGAGCGATGTGATGAAGATGTTGTGAAAATCGTTAAGGAGTCTATGAACTGAAGTAGGGATTGGAAACCGGTAGTTTATTCGCAATGAAGGCATTATATTCTTCCTTTGGAAAGTAAAGAAAGGCGGAAAAACAAAGTTTATAATGATTTGATATAATCATAATCAATCAAAAAGAGATCAGAGTTAAACAACTAAAGATAGTGTCATCCAATTTAAAGGAAGGTATACTAGAGTGAGTAGGTTGTTCCATTCCAAAGCCAGGGGTCTACATGAGTGGCGAATTTAGCTAGATTTAATCTAGATCTAGATCTGATGCTTTATATTAGATTAAAGATTAGGATTCTAATTACAACTTCAACTTGTGGGTTGTCTTTAAATTGTCTACTAGCGGAATCTAGATCTAGATCTAGATCTCATCAAGTGTTCTTTTTCTTTCTTTTTTGAACGGTTAGATCCGACTATCATTTGCAATGTTTACCTCAATATACTTGACACCAAGATTATCTAGATCATTATCTAAACATTATCTAGATATCTAGATCTAGGTCTAGATCTTGAATCCAGAAATTGAAATATGTTTTGATTTTGACAGTTGGTCATAGAGGGTTTTGTTTGTAAGATCATTCATCGAATCATCATTTGAAAAGAGCGCTTTACAAAGGGGGAGATGACTCTGCTTGATTTGACTGTAAAAGCTGAATTATGGTTCTGCGTCGGCACCCTTCGCCTCGGCATGAAAGGAAAGCGTGCTACCAATCTTAAGGATAAGTCCGACGAATGAAGTTAGCTGAAATTATCTGGGCCAACCAAGGTTTTGAACCATTGTCACTGTGGTTGCAACACAATGATTTCGCCATAACGCCTCCACACGGTAGGAAGGCCTGTGGATCCTGATAAATTCTTAAAAAGTTATAGCTCTGGGCTTCGAGATACCACGACAACCACTAATAATTCTACTTTCAACCCCCTCCACCCATCCCCACCCCCAACCCTAAACACACACACACTCTCTCAAACACACACACACACACACACACATACACACACACCTAAACCACACCCCAACCCCATTACACTCTCTTTTGTACTCAGTCCCTCTTTCAATACATCAAAATCATTTTCGACCCAAGTTGGTTATACACACCCTGGTCCAGGTGTGTTTCAAAGAAGTGGCCATTTTTTAAGAGTACGTTATATTACATGTCCATTTAATAACTGCATTGTATTGTTATTCATTCCATATAATGCCGTCAGTGGATGCTTGGTGAGTATTACTGAGCGGTCGATCTTCTTTTATTTCTCTGTCTTTTACAATTTTTGTTATTTCTCTCATCTTGACGTTTCTTATTCATTCACTCTGATATCACTCAAATTAAATACATCAATATGTCACAAAAGTTGTAGGTGGAACTCAAATTGAATACATCAATATGTCACAAAAGTTGTGGGTGGAACTCAAATTAATTACATCAATATGTCACAAAAGTTGTGGGTGGAACTCAAATTAATTACATCAACATCTCACAAAAGTTGTGGGTGGAACTCAAAATTAATTACATCAATATGTCACAAAAGTTGTGGGTGGAACTCAAATTAATTACATCAATATGTCACAAAAGTTGTGGGTGGAACTCAAATTAATTACATCAATATGTCACAAAAGTTGTGGGTGGAACTCAAATTAATTACATCAATATGTCACAAAAGTTGTGGGTGGAACTCAAATTAATTACATCAACATCTCACAAAAGTTGTAGTGGGTGGAACTCAATCTGATATACATGTATCAACATTTCACAAAAGTTGTAGTGGGTGGAACTCAATCTGATATACATGTATCAACATTTCACAAAAGTTGTAGTGGGTGGAACTCAATCTGATATACAT
>JAXRKP010000387.1:200000-227500 GCA_037039925.1 Doris montereyensis | reverse complement strand
TGTCATTGTGATTGTTGTCATTGTGGCTGTTGTCATTATGATTGTTGTCATTGTGGCTGTTGTCATTATGATTGTTGTCATTGTGGCTGTTGTCATTGTGATTGTTGTCATTGTGGCTGTTGTCATTATGATTGTTGTCATTGTGGCTGTTGTCATTATGATTGCTGTCATTGTGGCTGTTGTCATTATGATTGTTGTCATTGTGGCTGTTGTCATTGTGGCTGTTATTTTTCGTTGTTGGTTTTGTTGTTATTGTTGTTTTGTTGGGGTTTTTTGGCTGTTGTTATTGTTTTGTTGTTTTGATGTTTGTTTTTTAGCTGTTGTTGTTATTGTTGTTTTGATGTTTTTATTTTTATTAGTTGTTATTATTGTTGTTTTGTTGTTTTGTTTTTGGCTATTTTTGGTTGTTGTTGTTGTTGTTAATATTTTTGTTTTTGTTGTTGTTGTTGTTAAGATTTTTTATTGTTGTGGTTGCTGTTTTTGCTTGGCTGTTATTGTTGCGGTTGTTTTTTATTCTGTTACTGTTGTTAGTTGTTGTTTTTGTTTTTGTTATCATTGTTTTGTTGTTTCGTTTTTGGCTGTTGTTATCGTTATCGTTGTTTTATTGTTTTGTTTTTTGGTTGTTGTTATCGTTGTTTGTTGTTGGCTGTTGTTGTTATTGTTGGGTTTTTTGGTTGTTGTTATTATTGTTTTGTTTTTGGCTGTTGTTGTTGTTATCGTTATTTTGTTGTTTTGATTTTGGCTGTTGTTGTTATTGTTGTTTTGTTTGGGCTGTTGTTGTTATTGTTGTTTTGTTTTGGCTGTTGTTGTTGTTGTTATTGTTATTTGTTGTTTTGTTTTAGGCTGTTGTTGTTATTGTTGTTTGGTTGTTTTGTTTTTAGCTGTTTTTGTTATTGTTGTTTTGTTTTAGGCTGTTGTTGTTTTTGTTATTTTGTTGTTTTGTTTTTGGCTGTTGTTGTTTTTGTTGTTTTGTTGTTTTGTTTTTGGCTGTTGTTGTTATCGTTGTTTTGTTTTTGGCTGTTGATGTTATCATTATTTTATTGTTTTGTTTTTGGCTGTTGTTGTTATCGTTATTTTGTTGTTTTGTTTTTGGCTGTTGTTATCATTATTTTGTTGTTTGTTTTTGGCTGTTGTTGTTATCGTTATTTTGTTGTTTTGTTTTGGCTGTTGTTGTTGTCGTTATTTTGTTGTTTTGTTTTTGGCTGTTGTTGTTATCGTTATTTTGTTGTTTGTTTTTGGTTGTTGTTATCGTTATTTTGTTGTTTTGTTTTGGTTGTTGTTGTTGTTATCGTTATTTTGTAGTTTTGTTTTTGGCTGTTGTTGTTATCGTTGTTTTGTTATATTGTTTTTGCTGTTGTTGTTATCGCTGTTTTTGTTTTTTCGTTGTTGTTGTTAATGTTGTTTTTGGTTGCTGTTGTTGTTGTTTTTGTTGTGTTGTTGTTGTTGTTATTGTTGTTGTTTATTGTTGTGTTGTTGTTGTTACTGATATTGTTGTTGTTGTTGTTGTTTTTGTTGTTGTTGTTAATATTTTTGATTGTTGTGGTTGCTGTTTTACTTGCTTGGTTGTTATTGTTGCGGTTGTTTTATTCAGTTATTGTTGTTAGTTGTTGTTATTGTGGTTGTTTATTTTACTGTTGTTTTTAGTGTGATTGTTTGTTGTTGTTTTTGATGCTGTTGTTAAATCTGTGTTGGCATTTTTTATTACATGTATTATTATTATTTACATTTGTTATACTTGTTGGATTGTTTAAAATTTGATCCGGATGTCCTCAATTTTGTTTTCTTTGTCTTTTTTATCCTCTTGGACAACTAAAATAATGGCTTTCTCTTACATCGTATAATGTTAGTATATGGAACACGTAGCCAGTTGTCATGCCTTACCAAGTTCAGTTGATGAGGCTCAGTCGCTCATTTAGTAAACTGATGAGTTGGATAATAATAATAATAATAATAATAATAATAATAATAATAATAATAATAATAATAATAATAATAATAATAATAATAATAATTATAATAATAATAATGATAATAATAATAATAATAATAATAATAATAATAATAATAATAATAATAATAATAATAATAATAATAATAATAATAATAATAATAATAATAATTATAATAATAATAATGATAATAATAATAATAATTATAATAATAATAATGATAATAATAATAATAATAATAATAATAATAATAATAATAATAATAATAATAATAATAATTATAATAATAATAATGATAATAATAATAATAATAAAAAAACATGTGTCTAGCTCTCCTGTGTCAACCCATCAGGGAAATTAATAGCATGTAGGCGTACTAGACTCAATGACAGTAAAGACAGCGTGGAAAGCAATGACAAACTACCACTGAGACTATCGCTGTCGCTATGCTGCATACCTAGAATAACCAGAGCTCTACTTCTGATTACTCTACGCTCACATAGCGTAACGGATTTTAAATTACCGGTACAATATGAAATATGACTGGTTTGATTTGTGTAAATATGTCTAGTAACAATGTTCGTGATAATATGTCTTTGAAAACTGAACAATGGCTGGGAGGCGAGGGGAGGGAGTGGGGGTGGGGGAGGGGGAGGGGGCTGGGAGATAATAAAAATGAGGACGAAAATTTCTGTTAGTTTTCGATCCCCAGTGGCTGATCAAGAGCGACACTAAAACGAAAACGATAAGGGTTGGATGGAGTGGGGACACCAGCTTTGACCATATTGTTATTCTGGATAGAAGCAATGGATAGAGAGAGAAAAAAGAGCGTATATAGTTACATCAATTTGTATGTAGACAGAAATTACAAAACTAAATGTGGGACTCGGTAGTCCAGAGGCAAAGTGTCGGCCTCTTACAACCAAATGCTCGTGGGTTGAATGATTAAGTTTAAGCCCATGACCCAAAGGACCTGGAAGCCAGCTGTCTATTCCTTGTATTTTGTCCGTCTTTTGTTCCTAATGAGGCTTTAACATTATTCAATGTTATTTCCTTCACATGCAGAAGACAAGAGCTTAGGAAGATAATTGGGCCTAAAACGTTGACGTCCTCCTTAGATATGAGGAATAGATCTAGAAATGAATTTCCATGTGCTATTCAAGTGTAAACATAAGGTACCCGGTAAATGATTCATTCAGTGCTTTCGACGTATCTTCAGTGTTTCGTATGTTTTTATGACTAAGGGGTGAGATACAAATACCGCTATATCCAAACAAACAAAATAACGAAAAATCAATTGTCTTCCCTTAGTTCTAAATATAGCCCCGGCCAATTTGACGTTTAGAGCGGAATTATAATATGATATAGTCAGTTTTAAAGAAAAATGATTTCAGCATCAGAAGACTCTTCATTCAAAAGTCCGAGATGGTGAAAAAACTCACAATATTTAAAAATGGCGCATAGCGGGTTTTTCATCTCATCCCCTTATATATATATATATATATATATATATTTATTTATATTTAATGTGTGATATGTTTTTGTTTTGCTGTCACAATATGTTGTTATATTACCATAAAGACCAACCAAATTTCTTTGTTCAGAGACTAAAAAAAAGCGATCTGATTCTGATTCTAATATTCAAAGACACTCAATCTATTTTTGTGGCGCCGGTGGTTACCGGACAAGGGATCATGAGGTCCCGGGTTCGAATCTAGCAAAAGCTAGGTCCGACTTTGTGTTACTTGGGAAAGACACGTAACACGCATTTTCCTCACTCTACCCAGGTGCAAATGGGTACAAGCACTAACTTTGGGAGTAAAAACTTGCGTCAGACTAGCGTCCTGTCAAGGATTATGATATATATATTTCTCTCTTCTCTGTCTGTCTCTCAGAAAGCCCACTATCACTTTGGAGGAGCTTCAGAAGAGCTTTGCCCAGCTCGCTTCCTTTAAGAAAAGATCTTCCAGAGTTAAAAGAGACGAGCTAAGGTCACGGGGACTACAGAAATATGACGTTCTCTATGATTACTCCTGGATTTCTGCTACAACTTTCAAAACTCTAGCACGTCCATGGCAGAAAAACCCCGAAACGACGAGGAGCCATCAGAATACACGATGCTCACCACGCCCGTCTCTCAACAACAAAGGGATGACTCAGAAAACGAACCGTGGGTCTCACCCATGACATTCATCCGTTCCGCTTCGGTGTGTGGGAAGGAAACGTGGTTCACGTTTTGTTTCGTTGATCACACTGTGCCTGTAGAGTCACCAGTCTGGCAGCCTTTGACATGGAGAAGACCTTTTCTAGAAAATCTGAAGTCTCTGACAGAGTCATGGTGTCGCTGGCACGCTTTACCATCAACACTTCGACTTATTGTGAAAAGGGTTACCAAACAGACAACGTGTTTTCCTTGAAAGTCAGCGGAGTACAAGCAAGGTAGAGCTCGTGATAGATATGTGTAAATGTGTTGGCAGTCTGAACTCCAGTGACCCGTATCACAACGAGTTGCTGGTGACTGTCGTCAATCAAAGGGTGAACTTGCCTCAGTTCCAAGTCGATTTGGGAACAGCACAAGATTCAGACTCAGACTCTGACATCAGAGTGCATGCTGGGGAAAATGAGACTATTGATTTGATTGTCCAGATGGATGATAAGACAACTATGGGTATTTCGGTGTTTTTTCACGATCGCAGTGTTAAAAAGATGTTTAGAGATGAATATACGTTGGTTTTAAATGCAGATAATGTCGCAGTGGTTCACCGTATTAGTACCGATTCACATCAGCTCTTCACTGTGCAAGTGCTCAATAACACTGTTGATGTAAATGGCACAGCAGGAGCAAAGGAGACGACTGGAAATGAAAATGACAATGAAAATGGCAATGAAAATGACAATGAAAATGACAATGAACATGAACACAGGCCAATTCCGATCCGTCTTACTCTGATGACAGAATCTGGACACGTGTCAGGAAAACTCTACCTAAAGACAGTCAGCTTGCAGGAAACTACGAAGAATAACCGAACAACAGCGATACAAGTGTCACTCACTAAGGTGGTAGAGGTCAAGAAGCCGAACAATCCCAAGGCCTTTCCTGGTCGTCGAGTCTACATGGACAAGCAATCAATGTAGGTATACGTAAGGAAATAAGTATACTTCTGTATGTAGATAGGTACACATTAGGAGTATAATACGCTTTACTACACTTGTGTATGTAGGTACACATTAGGATTATAATACACTTTACTACACTTTGTGTATGTAGGTACACATTAGGATTATAATACACTTTACTACATCTGTGTATGTAGGTACACATTAGGATTATAATACACTTTACTACACTTGTGTATGTAGGTACACATTAGAGTATAATACGGTTTACTACACTTGTGTATGTAGCTACACATTATGAGTATAATACACTTTACTACATTTCTGTATGTAGGTACACATTAGGAAATAAATACACGACCGTACATAGGTACAGGTAAATGGGGAATACATGATTGTATATGTTAGATACACTTACGGGGAATCGATGCATTTCTGTCATATAGTTATACGTTAGAGGAATAAATACACTTATGCATGCAGACATACGTCCGGGGAATAAATACAATTCTATATGTAGGTAACTAGTAAGGGTAATATATACTTTTTGTATGTAGCTACAGGTAATGAGAATGAATACACTTCCAAATATGTATACATAAGGGAATACATTCTCTTCTCTATTCAGTCCTTGTAAAGGCAATAAATAAGCTATGCTATACGTAAGCGAAATACATACATTTATGTATGATAGTCAGTTACACGAGGTACCGGTAGCTCAGTCGGTAAAGCGTCCGACTACCACGCAGGAGGCCCAAGTTCGATTCCCAGTCCAATCAATTCTTTTCTGGCCTTCCTGTACAACCCAGCAGCGAAATGGGTAGCTAGGTCTATTCAGACTCGGCGAAATGGGTAGCTAGGTCTATTCAGACTCCGTGAAATGGGTAGCTAGGCCTATTCAGACTCGGCGAAATGGGTAGCTAGGTCTCTTCCGCCTCGGCGAAATGTTTGTGATAACACGACATAACCTCTTGAAACGATGTTAGTTTGTTAGACATTTCTTTCTTTCTTCTTTTTTGGTTTACTTCCCGGCTTAAAACAGGTGTGGTATTCATTCGCACTTGGAACGACTGGAACATCCGTGTCAAGTCTCTCTCTCTCAATAAATAAAACGAAAACGTCGGACTTAGCCTTGCCACTATCAGGATTCGAACTCAGAACCTCAGGATTATCAACTATCACCCTGTTGTTCTGTTTTCCACGCTATATAAAAAAAACCTGAGATAGGCTCCGGCAGGCCTCCGTAAGCGTAATGGCATGGAAGGTATTATAATATTTAACTTTCTTTGTTATTACCTTTCCGATCGAATAAGATAATTTCAACGATATGTAACTCCAGACGATGGAGTAGAAGAATGAATTCAAAGGTATGTAACTCCACACGATGGGGTAGAAGAATGAATTCAAAAGTATGTAACTCCACACGATGGGGAAGAATGAATTCAAATGTATGTAACTCCACACGATGGGGTAGAAGAATGAGTTCAAAGGTATGTAACTCCACACGATGAGGTAGAAGAATGAGTTCAAAGGTATGTAACTCCACACGATGAGGTAGAAGAATGAATTCAAAGGTATGTAACTCCACACAATGGGGTAGGAGAATGAATTCAAAGGTATGTAACTCCACACAATGGGGTAGAAGAATGAGTTCAAAGGTATGTAACTCCACACGATGGGGTAGAAGAATGAGTTCAAATGTATGTAACTCCACACGATGGAATAGAAGAATGAGTTCAAAGATATGTAACTCCATACGATGGAATAGAAGAATGAGTTCAAAGATATGTAACTCCATACGATGGGGTAGAAGAATGAATTCAAATGTATGTAACTCCACACGATGGGGTAGAAGAATGAGTTCAAAGGTATGTAACTCCACACGATGAGGTAGAAGAATGAGTTCAAAGGTATGTAACTCCACACGATGAGGTAGAAGAATGAATTCAAAGGTATGTAACTCCACACAATGAGGTAGAAGAATGAGTTCAAAGGTATGTAACTCCACACGATGAGGTAGAAGAATGAGTTCAAAGGTATGTAACTCCACACGATGGGGTAGAAAATGAGTTCAAAGGTATGTAACTCCACACGATGGGGTAGAAGAATGAGTTCAACCGTATGTAACTCACACAATTGAGTAGAAGAATGAATTCAAAGGTATGTAACTCCACACGATGGAGTAGAAGAATGAGTTCAACGATATCAAACTCCACGATGAGGTAGAAGAATGAGTTCAACGATATCAAACTCCACACGATTGAGTAGAAGAATGAGTTCAACGATATCAAACTCCACACGATGAGGTAGAAGAATGAGTTCAACGATATCAAACTCCACACGATGAGGTAGAAGAATGAGTTCAAAAGTATGTAAACTCCACACACGATGAGGTAGAAGAATGAGTTCAAAAGTATGTAACTCCACACGATGAGGTAGAAGAATGAGTTCAAAAGTATGTAACTCCACACGATGAGGTAGAAGAATGAGTTCAAAGGTATGTAACTCCACACGATGAGGTAGAAGAATGAGTTCAAAGGTATGTAACTCCACACGATGGGGTAGAAGAATGAGTTCAAAGGTATGTAACTCCACACGATGGGGTAGAAGAATGAGTTCAACCGTATGTAACTCCACACGATTGAGTAGAAGAATGAATTCAAAGGTATGTAACTCCACACGATGGAGTAGAAGAATGAGTTCAACGATATCAAACTCCACACGATGAGGTAGAAGAATGAGTTCAATGATATCAAACTCCACACGATGAGGTAGAAGAATGAATTCAAAGATATCAAACTCCACACGATGGAGTAGAAGAATGAGTTCAAAAGATATGTAACTCCACACGATGAGGTAGAAGAATGAGTTCAAAAAGTATGTAACTCCACACGATGAGGTAGAAGAATGAGTTCAACGATATCAAACTCCACACGATGAGGTAGAAGAATGAGTTCAACGATATGTAACTCCCACACGATGAGGTAGAAGAATGAGTTCAAAAGTATGTAACTCCACACATTGAGGTAGAAGAATGAGTTCAACGAGTATGTAACTCCACACGATGAGGTAGAAGAATGAGAAAAAAATGTTTAAAAACAACGTTCTGCTATACTATCAGGATTACTCGGTAACCCAGAGACAAGGTGTCGGCCTATCCACCAAAAAGGTAGTGGGTTCGAGCCCCGTCAACAATTAACAAATATTCTCGACTTTTTTTCGAGCAAAAATTGCCCCCACTAGTCCCAGGTAGGTGGATCGACACCTAGTACCATCGGAGACAGACGATAAAAAGGAAGTCCCGTTCGCAGATCACAGCACTCTGTGTTCGTTAAAGATTACTTGGCTATTTACAGGGCAGTTCGGGCAAAATTAAAAATCCTACCAAAACCCCGAGATCACCTTAGTTATGTATGTGGGTGGATCAAATCAAATCAAATCAAATTAAGCTATGCTATGCCTTTCATCTTGTGAAAATTAAACTACTAGTTGACTCCCTGTTGACGCATTATATCAAATCAAGCTATATTATCCCTTTCTTCTCGTGAAAATTAAACTACTAGTAGTCTCCCCTGCTGACACATTACGAATGTTTACACGGTGAGTTTTAAATTCTTTCTTTTTTTTTTTTTTTCTTTTCAGATTTCTATGTACCGAAGAAGGTAACGTCAACCACGACAAAATCGGTCGCAACTGCACCATGTCGTGTAGTGCCACAGGTCGTTCTATCGACAGCATTTCTATCTCTAAAGATGGCGAGTCGGATGTCCCGCTTTACCGTATGCTGACTTACAAAACTCACGATAAGATTTCTCTCATGGTCGACGTCGGGTGGCTTCACCATCTATTGACGGGGACTATGTCTGTTCAGTGACGACTTCGAAAGGAACCACGCAGGCACAGAAACTCCTCCTGTATTCCAGACCTCGAGATAGATGTCAACCAGACGGCGTTGATGACCTTGGCAACGGAACTTCCGCCGTGACATGCGCGGCTAGAGGACAAAGACCGATGAACTTGAGCGTGGAGGTGAGCCTGCCTTCGAAACAGTTGCGGATAGACAACGAAACGACTGCTCCAGAGGAGAGAAAACGAAAACGAAGACGGTTCGATTTTGACGGTTGAGGTGTCCTCAGACATCTTACTTCCTGCTCATTCGGTCGTCTGCGTCGTGTCCAGTGATCTGGGCATGGACAATCACACCATCCTCTTGCCCAATGAACTCCCACCAAACAAACCTTGAAACCCCAAATCTTGACCAACGAATCCAGAATTTTAATTTTCGATAACGGCACGACAATGATCACCTGCGCTGCCTTCCACGTGACTCTTCTGGAGGTCACGGTATCGTCTAGAACGATGCCACCAGTGTCAGCCTTGATAGTATTCCTGGTCTCATTCGGATCGAGGAAGCGAATGAAGACACAGACAAGCAGACAGTCACGTGGTCTTTTGATATAGACAATTTGATTCGGACGAGCTCTTGGCGTTACTGTGTGGCCGTCAACCAGCGAGGTATGGACTACTTCAAATTGCCGTCTCAAATCGTGACGACGAGCGATCCCTAGAAACACTAACGCTCACACTGACACAAATTATACTTTAGTGTACAGTAAATAAGCACAAACAGTGATGCAATGTGGGCGTGGGATGGGGAGGAGGTGGGGTTGGGGGGGGGAGGTGGGGACGTGTCAAAAGTGACGACACAGTGAGGGAAGGACTAGAGTGGGTGTGTGTGTCGGAGGGAGGGGTGGGGACTTGTCGAAAGTGACGAAACAGTGAGACAAGGGGAGTGTCAACCCAGTGACGAACATGGACATGAAGTACATGACTGTCGATACTGAAACCTCATAGAGACAACGACGAGATAATTACAATAGAATAATAAATAATAAACGAAGACAAAATAATCGAGGACTCTGGGCATAATCGAACGCAGTCATCTCTCCCTTACCATGAACATAGAAACACACTACAAACCCTGTCATCTATCTCCCTTACCATGAACATAGAAACACACTACAAACTCTGTCATCTCTACCTTACCATGAACATAGAAACACACTACAAACCCTGTCATATCTCTACCTTACCATGAACATAGAAACACACTACAAACTCTGTCATCTCTCTCTACCTACCATGAACATAGAAACACACTACAAACTCTGTCACCTATCTCCCTTACAATGAATATAGAAACACACTACAAACCCTGTCATCTCTCCTACCTTACCATGAACATAGAAACACACTACAAACCATGTCATCTCTCTACCTTACCATAAACATAGAAACACACTACAAAAATACAAACCCTGTCATCTCTCTCCCCTTACCATGACCATAGAAACACACTACAAACCTTGTCATCTCTCCCTTACCATGAACATAGAAACACACTACAAACCCTGTCATCTATATCCCTTACCATGAACATAGAAACACACTACAAACCCTGTCATCTATATCTCTTACCATGAACATAGAAACACACTACAAACCCTGTCATCTATATCTCTTACCATGAACATAGAAACACACTACAAACCCTGTCATCTCTCTCCCTTACCATGAACATAGAAACACACTACAAACCTTGTCATTACGCTCATTTCAAATACATATTTTGTGGAATGATATTGTTTGTTTTATATTGCAATGTTTGTTTTGTTTTGGGTTTTTTGTCGTTCATATTAATCATATTATCACATCAGTGGATTGTTCCATTAATACATTATTTGCATTATTACATTGTTTGCATTACAATGAATTTCGTTGTTGAATTTCGTAAAAGTTTTTTTCATGTTGATAATCATCCAAGTACAATGTACATAATATAAAATACTAATACATATGTGATATAGTCTGTACTGTCAGTAGGGAACTCAGTAGTCCAGAGGCAGATGTCACCCTCTCAACCAAAAGGTAGTGGGTTCGAGCCCCGCCAACCGTTGAACAATTTTCTCGACCATTTTCGAGTAAAATCTACTCCCCTTGTTCAGGTAGGTGGATCGACACCTAGTCCCCATCGGAGACGGATGATAAAAGGAGGTTCCGTCTGCGTACCACAACACTGTACGTTAAAAATCCCTTGACTGTTTACAGGGCACACCAGGCAACATTTAAAACATCCTACCAAATACCCCGAGATCCCCTAAGTTGCGGGTGTCGGTAAATTAAATTTAAGAAAACTGTGCTGTCATCAGAAACCACCAATGGCCACTCATGGCGATTAGAGAACTCTTCACTGTCGACTAGACTCGATAGTCCAAAGGCAAGGTGTCGCCCTCTCAACTAAAATGTCGTGACTTCAAGCCCCCACAATGGTTAAAAATTGTTCTCGAGTTTTTTTCAGAGCACAACCTCTCGACAGTTTGTTTCAAAGTCTTACTTACAATACTACTGTACTACTACTAGGGTGAAATGAGAGCAGGTCACAGTGACACTAGTGACAGTCAAAGTTTGAAGATGGGACCAAAAACATGATGTATGTTTGACAGTAGCCTGATTTAGATCTAGTGGTTTGTCGGGATTTCCGAGAAATTTCTTTATCTCTTTTTTCTTTCTTTCTTATTTGGTAAAAGGAAAGAGACAAAGGGTGCTGATCTGTATCGTATGAGAAGATGTGTTTTGTAATTGTCGTTTAACGTCGAGCGCTATATTTGTTTGTCATGCTGCAGTTCTTTTCTTTTTATACATGTTAAGATGGTTTGGTTCATTAGAAATTGAATGCACGTTTTCAGTGTTCGGGTTAAGAAGAAAAAAATGAAACAAGGTCACCGTATACATTTGGTGGAGTGTTTGTTTTATTTCAACCAATGAGCTCTCTCTCTCTCTCTCTCTCTCTCTCTCGGTTGAAAATTTTCCTCGAAATAAGAGACATGTAAAAAGTGAAAGGAAAGAGGCAGAACCTATCAGAAACCCATGCGAACCAATAACGTTTCATTGAAAGATTCCCTGCCCACCATATGCGGTGATCTCGAGTGAATTAAATGCAAACAAGATGAGAGACCTATAAAAGTATGACTGGCAAGAAGTAGTACCTACCAATAATGCCTGCCCACCGTCCACGCCATTGTATACAAATAACAACAATCATTTAGAGAGGACACAGAGAGAGAGAGAGAGAGAGAGAGAGAGAGAGAGAGAGAGAGAGAGAGAGAGAGAGAGAGAGAGAGAGAGAGATAGAGAGAGAGAGAGAGAGAGAGACAAACAGACAGACAGAGGCCAAATTTTGAGATCAGCAATAAGTGGAAATCAACAATATCAAAATGTACACAGAGATAAGTTTATGCATGCATTTACAAAGTAGACAAAAAGGTACATAATTATTTAGATAGATAGATAGATAGATAGATAGATAGATAGATAGATAGATAGATAGATAGATAGATAGATAGATAGATAGAAACACAGACAAGAGAGACAGACAGACTCAGACACAGAGAAAGAGAGACAGACTCAGAGAGAGAGAGACAAGAGAGAGACAGACAGACACAGAGAGAGATAGACAGAATGTGGAAACAGAAGTAGAATCATAAAATGATACAACATCATGTTCAAAATCTACTCAAAGCGAAATAAGCACCGCATGTCAAAAACGTCATCACATTAGAGCTTATTACACTTATAAGGAATAAATAGAAAGATAGAAAGAATAAAATAAAATAATGCACTGGCTTACACCTGAGAAATAACAAGGTTCTTGATGTCATCTGCTTGCAAACACGTACATAGATATAATTGTATAATAATTAATCAATATTAATATTATTATCAGATGTGATCTCTTAGTGTATATGGGTATATAGGGTATAGATATGGGTCTCTCCAGTGACTTTTGAACCTGTTTTGGCCCATGCATCCTGTGTTACTTTAATATGTCAGAATGTCACTTTACCCCTTTCCCACCCAAATTGTCTACCTCGAAAGGTGCATTCAAAATAACAGAGTCTGCCAATCTGTGGACGAAATGCCCCAAACTTTGTGAAATTTACCATGCAAAAGCAAAGTATTGTTCCTGCTCTTCCTCCTCCCCCCACCAATCCCCAAATCTTCCAATTTTCATGAATTTTCACTATTAGAGAGGGGGGTAATGGACTATAGAATCCATCTTTTAATGTGATACATCATGTTTTGAACAGAGGTTAAGACATAAGCAAAGATAAAATGACGAGGAAAAGAATTGCTTGGCAAAACGCACTACACAACATTTTATTTTTATTACCCTATTCTGTATAATTTTGTTAGTCATCAATGGACATACATGTAATTTTTTTACAAAATGCCAGCAAAAAAAACCCAAACAAATGAAAGAAGAGAAAAAATCTCGTCCAAATATATCTTGACAATGATGTCCATCCCTATTCCACAAAACCTCTTAAATCTAAATACACATTAATGAACTACTGTCGAAACCATCAATTTCAAAATTGGCAATAAGGCATTTTGTCACGCATTTACTTTTATCCAAATGTGTCTAACAATCATGTCCGGCCTATTCCAAAAACTCCTTAAATCTAAATACACAAACCACTGTCAAAACCATCAAAAACATCAATTTCACAAAATTGGCAATAAGACATTTTGTCATGCATTTCTCTTATACACATACAAAAATGTATATATATATGTATATATATATATATATATATATATATATATATATATATATATATATATATATATATATATATATATATATATATATATATATATATATATATATATATTATAATACAAATATACAACAAGCTACTTATACCATAGATATCTGACACACATTACACAGATTAACATTCAGATCTACACTCAAAGTAAACGTTTTCTGAAATTTCTATTTCGTTTTCATGCCCCTCTCTGATCCCAGGAAACGGCTAGTACTATCAGTCATATACACTAAATGTGTAGCAAGGATTTAATACTAGAGATTTCTTCTTAAAGCTGAAAACTAAAATACATACACTAAATGTGTAGCAAGGATTTAATACTAGAGATTTCTTCTTAAAGCTGAATCTAAAATACATACACTAAATGTGTAGCAAGGATTTAATACTAGAGATTTCTTCTTAAAGCTGAAAATACATACACTTCAAATAAAGGTTCCCAGAAATAGAAAAATGTATTCAACAACAGTCCACTTAAACAAAGAAACAAACAAAAAAAAAAACGGGCTGCCTTACAAATAATAAAATTATTCTTGAAATTCTTCAGACCATAAAAATTGAAATAACCTAACGCATTCAATTTCTGTTGTCCTTTATAAAGATTTCCCTTCAATCACAATTAACTTCAAACACTAAGAAATGACATATTTTTTCAAGTATACGGTTCCAGCCATAGCCTGATATGAATATGTCTGTCAGTCAAAGGAAAAAAGAAAAACAAATCATTGCCCACACACCATCCCATTCTCCCCCCCCCCTATCCCCAACACATACACACAATTTATATTTAAAAATGCATAACTCTGATAAATCCAGCAAAGCTTCCGCCTTGAAGTCCTTGCATGAGAGCAATTAACAATGTTATCAACTCATCCATCATCCAGCAATAATACACATCATGCTATTTCTGCTACACACATGACACAGACAGGAAGCCATCACAATCACACACAGATATCTCATGTCGATCAATCTATACGCAGGCATGTCAAATTCAAAGTCCTCCGAGGGCCACCCATGACCACTACTCACTAGCTATGATGTCATCGTAGACAGGAAGAGAATGCTTTGATTCTAAAAACAAACATCATGTTACCCGCTGACGGTAGTTTGAACAACACAACACGCGCCCTCTTCAACTACATAAAAAAAACTATTACTCTTTCCGTGTATATATATATATGATATTTCATTATAAAAGGACGATGAATTATAAGAGACACTTGAAACAATATAACATATAATGTAAAAAAATAAATATATATATATATATATACATGTATATATACAATAATAAAGAACACATAAATGGCAACATTGATTAAATGAGTGTCCACTTGACGGCAGCCGTCATGAAGAGACAAATGGAATCAATTGGAATGATAATACCAATGGACAACAAATAAATCTATCTTTAAATTTATCGCTTAAAAAACGATGCTATGATTTCCGATGGAATGCTTTAAAAATGGACAACAAAGCAACTTTTCAAGAAGCAAATATTAATGCGTAACCTTTGACATAATATATGTCTTAGAGCTACACATATATGTATAAAACAAAGAGTTACAACCAGAATGCAAAATCTTAAAATATCAGTTTGTGATTTGTGGCCCAGTTGAATAAGTAAGCGAGCAGAAAAGCCTTGCTACTTGTTATTACACTCCAAAACTGTTTTAACACTGTAGTACTTAAGTTTTAAAAAGCTGGACATGATAATAATTACCAACAGTTCAAGTACAAGCAGCTATTGGACTATTATTAAACGTAACTTCATTAAACTTAAACACAGAAATTAACATGAAAGTCAGAGCTAAGCTAATCATCCAAGTTATAGTAAGTTGAACAACTCACAAACAATCTTGAGAATAAATTTCGTTACATTTGGCAGCAAAGAGTATTTCAGAGGCAATTATTACAAATAACAGATGTGCATTATATTGCAAAACATACATAAAAATGATCCACAAAATAAAGCTTTAACTTTTTTTAAACAACAAAAAGAGCAGAAAAAAAAATCTCAGTGAAGAAAGACAGGTAAAAATAAATGATCTTAATATCTAGTGTCAAGCACTACATTGCCACTGAATGTCACGAACAAAAAGAGGAAAAAACAAAGAAACATTAGACAAATACATGTGGAAATTGCTTCCTAAATTGACTGTCTTCATGCCCTGTCTGTTTTCATTGAAATTCACCCCTATGCAGTGATATCAAGGTGAATTAATAGGCTACAGCAAGAAGTGAGAGAGAGAAAAAGGAAAGAAGTAGGACTTACTAGTATTGCCCACTAATCACTCACTCACTCAGGAATTATGCGTAGACTTGCATAGGGGTATTCATTTCAGCTGATTTAAAATGTTTTAAAAAATACATGAGTTTCATTTATAAGCCGTACTTCTTAACACAAAATAGCACACAAAAAAAGGCAACACTATGATTTTATATCTTTTAGAAACCGGAAGCAAACTGATAAAAACACAACCCATTCAAAAACTGAAGGCAGAATGGAAGCCCTGAAAATCTATTAGATCTTAATCTAGAGGACAATCATGCCTGAAAGAAGAAAAAGAAGTATCTGTATAATGATACTAACACAGACAAAAAGGGCCATCAGACAAAAGGACCATCAGACAAAGGAGGAAGACAGGCAGTGGAGTGCAATCCTTTTTGTGATCATCAGCAGAATCAGGTTATAGACTAAGAACTAGATCCAAAACCTACCCCACCAGAGTTGGCCTCCTCAGCTAGTACAATTATCACATGACAACAGTTAAGTGTCAACAAGATGTAAGTGGGCCATAGCCTACATATCAATTGTAATTAACATCATTGATTTCAACAGACTTAAAGGCATTTAAGGTAAAATACAAAAAATCATTTTGCAAGCTATGATCACTGTTTTTTCAGGTTGTATATACTGTCCCGATACGCTATTACGTAGAACAAATATTTCAAGGTCAAATTTGTGAAATTTGGCACTTTTTTTTTTTTTTAAAAGGATGCAAACTGTTTTTAAAATGTTGAGCATCAGTTTTCATTATATAACAACCTTCAACATATTTCATCATCTCAGATAACAATTATTCTACGTCCAATTTTCATAAAGTTCTGAATTTAGTCAATATTAAGTCTAAAATAAACATAAATGTGTTCCATCTCCTGTTATTATGTACAAACTTGAATCACATTCAAAATACCAAAAAAAGGTTAAGGTTAAATTTCTCAAAATCAAAACTCATGGAGATAAAAAAAAGCTTGTAAACTGGGGTGAGGATTTTCCTACATGTGGCATCACAATAAGACAACACGACCTTGTGAAATGGATCTTGAGAATGACACGGCACGGGCAATGATTTTTATAGAACGCCTTCGCAAAAGGTAGCCACACAGAACTGATCGACATTTTATCATTTGTTTCTTCCTCCCGTTGAATCTACCGCATCATCTACAACGTAAAGCTGTCTCTCGACAAATTCACAGGACATAGCAAGAAGAAAGACGAGTGAAACAATGAACGGAAAAAAATACGACCTACAGTAACCAACAACGACGGGAAGGAAATAAAAAATAAAAGTAAAAGCCAAAATATTTCGGGCGGGTGTGAACTTGTTTACCATCTAATAACAACTGGATTTCAATATAATCCAATGTCCTTTGTATTGTGATATGAATACAAAAACTAGGTGTATGATATTGTATATAACTAAATGATGTATATATATAGATATAAATATGTATATCTATAGATATATAAGTGTATATAAAGATATTAGTATTAGCAGACATGTATGTACATGCATTATATTCCCTTTTACTCACATATTGATGACAATCGCAAATAAAATTAGCATTTAAACCCAATCCTGTGGAAACAATCAACATTACTCAAGAACTCCTTGGCAACAATACACTCACAATAGCTAACTAAAATACAAAAATAAAAATTTTAACATAAAACTTTCAGACAATTTATTACAACATTTTTAAAATCTCAGACAACATTTGCAGTCATGGGAATGCTCAAAAATCATCATGTAAACGCAAGTTAACAACATCAACATAAAACTTAATGAAAAAAAAAAAAAAAACAAGCAAATAAACAGCTTACTTTTTTTTTCTAAAGTCATAAAGTAAATTTTTTCTTTAAAAAAAAATGTTATTTGAATTGTGCTAGGATATTTTTTCTTCAATTTTCTGAATTTTTTTTTTATCACAATTAGAATTCAATATAGAAAAGGGAAAGTTTATGCACGTACAGCTGTATTTATGATATCACAAACTTATTTCATGATTACGTTCATTATAGTCTCATTGCATGCCGTAGAAAACAAATTTCTTTGACATACAATACACTGTACAGCCTGTTTATCGATGGTAAAACAGCATCACTTAAGTAAGAATAAGGCAATGGTAATTTTTCCAACAATACTGGATGTCAGTCACCAAATCTTGACTTAATCCCATGCATCATTACCTCGACAGATTCCCAGCATCCCATATCTCGTTCTTACATTCCTTTTAGTGTCGCTCCTTTCAATAAAAACAAAGTTTGACCTCAGGTCCCACTAACCCAAATACAGACAAACATACGCACAAATGTGCACACATACACGCACACTGTCCAAAACATGTACTGATGTGTCGATTTCATTCTACAAAGTCTGTTGAATTTTGCAATAAAATTGAAAGTCTCATACAAGCTAGGGAATGTCGTGCATCAGATTGGAATGTTTAAATGTACCTGAGAGACTGAATAGAATAGCTCAGTGGTACTGATAGAATCCCCCCATGGCCTCTCTTCTGACACATCATCGGCACATTGATATACACACACAACACTTAGTCTCAGTCCCTGCAAACTCACACAAAAGGAGCATTGCTACGGTGGATGAACTCTTTAAAAGCATTTATAAGTACTGTTATCCACCTAAAATTTGTAACATGCAATTACTAATATTCACACACCCTCACACAGAGGTGGTGAGTAAAAATACTCACAAAAAAACCCAACATTTGTACATGACACATCTTTAATGAGGAAGTTTTGTGCCCTATAGATTCAGATAAAAAAGTGAAAAACTAAAAGCTTCCTTGAGGCATTCATGGGCCCCATAAAGCCATAGTGTATCACGGTCTCAATAGACTGAAGCCAGCTGATCAAAACACTCACTCTGTGGCAGCCTTTACTCTCCTCAAGCTGACACTGGTTAACTATTTGCACCTGGGTCGAATGGGAGAAATCAATGTTACGGGTCATTCCTCCTTTCCTTCCTTCCCCAGGAACGCAACATCAGGCCTAGCACTGCAAGGATTCAAACTTGGGACCTCACAACCCAAAGTCCACCAGTCTAACCACTAGGCTAACCGACGCCACTAATAAATTCAGCCATGCATGACAGCTGTGACACTCCTTTCGTAATACCTTATTGATAGACAACGCTCAGCTTCTCATTCAACCACCTCTCCCCATTCAATAATCTCATATTCCTTAATTTCTTATCAGGATTGATACATGAAATAAAGACTAGCGACAGCTGATATGGAATCAACATCGGCTCTGTAGAAAATGATTAAAAAAAAGGTCAGTACGTCAAACGGTGGACTCGATGCCCAAGGTAGCTCCTGAGTAGCTATAAAGAGACGGCTGTGAGGAGTAAAGACTGTCTCTCTTTAGGGGACGTCGGTTCCTCTGAGTCCGACGTGCGTGACATCAGCTTTGGGTCGTAACGAGCGTGTCAAAATAATGCCGCACGACAAACTCGTGATCTGATTCGGTGAGTGAGGTCCGGTCACAGTTAGACAAAGGAGGCACTTTGGCGTCCTCGTCTATCACATGGGAGCTCTCAGCGTCAGACGGGACGCACACGTTTGAGGCCATGGCCGGTCTTCCTCGCTTCCAGAGGTAGATGGTGATGAGGAGCAGGATGATGGCGAAGCCCATGCAGGAAGCCACGATGGCGACTTGAATGCTGGTCGAAAGCCCGTCCGACCCGCTCCCATCACGGCATCCGGCAAAGTTGTCGTCGTTCAAATCAATCAGCTGCTTTTCTTTGAGCTGAGAGGGTGCCACACAGCGAAGACCAGTGCAGTCCTGGTATTGACTGCGACTAGGGGGCAGTGCATTTTGAGCATCGACTGCGACTTTCTGAGCCACTTGCTCAGCGGCTTTATATCGCAATCGCAGACCCAGTCGTTCTGGTGCAGGTTAACGACGTGGAGCTTATCTATGAATTCCAGCATGTTCAAAGGCAATGAATGAAGGTTGTTGTGGGATAGGTCCAGCCTGTTCAACATGGAGAGGTCTTCGAAGGACTCGTAATGAAGAGAGTCCAGTTGGCAGGAGGATATGTTGAGGCTCTCGAGCAGCTGTAAATCCGAGAACATTTTGGGCGGAAGTTTTCCCATCGGATTGACCGCCAGGCTCAAACTGTTGATGTGGGTGGACAGAGGTTTAAGAAAAGACTGGCTGATAGAGAAAACCATATTGTGTGAAAGATCCAACACTTTCACACTTGAATTCTCAAAAGCCAAAGAATCGATGCGATTAATTCGATTATGGGACAAGTCTAACATTTGAAGATGTAACTCTGTAAATAGATATTGGCTTAGTTCCTGTATTTCATTGTTGTCAAAGAAGAGGGAAGTTAGATACGACAGGTGGGACATTGCTTTGGTAGAGAGAAAGGATGACAATCTATTTTGGCCAAGGTCCAGGTCGCGTAAGTCTGTCTTCCCCAAAAATAAATCATCATTGAGTGAGGTCAGGCTACAGTCCCTGAGATGAAGTTCTCTGATCTTACCGAGTCCCTTCAAGGACTGAGCGTTGAGGCTTTTGAGCGGGTTCTCGTTCAGGTGGAGTCTAATGAGTGCTGTTTGGTTGTTGAAGACACCCTCAGGAAGTTGCTGTTGAAGAGAATGAAAATAATTCATTATCTGACATCTTTTTTTATTGATGGAAGTGGTGTTAATGTATTGTGTGAAAGGCTTTTAGCTTCTCAATTTTAGCCTTTCACTCATCTCCACTCAGACAAAATAATGATGCATAGCCAAATTTTGTTGGTGGCAATATAAAGTTTGATCTCTTATGAACACTGTATCAAAAAAAAAGAAGAGAAAATATTAATAAATAAAAAAAGTGATTAATTTCTAACAACCCCATTTTTTAGGGTGTCCAAACTTGTGTCGGACCTTGGGTAGTCTAAGAGTTACGGGGAGGAGCAGGTCCTGACAAAGCCATTTTTGCCCAAAAAGAGACAAATCCAGTTTATAGAATCTTATCGGATGGAGAAGTTAATTCTATTTATTCACAATGATACCACAAAAGAAGCTCAGTATCGATTCTTTGATTCTTATCATGTTTTTAAAATCGAAACAGATAAAACTTTCAACACATCTGCTGTACTATAAAAGCAAGCAATTTTGTCTTAAGCATGGCAGGCTGGTGCTCATTTTAATCATAATAATGTACTCTATTAAAAAATAATATTTCGCGAACTGTCCTGAATACTGCCTGCGATCGCCAGGAAAATATGTGACATATTCCACACGCCTGTTATCAAAAGCAGACCTGCTACTCTAAATTATTTTAAATTAGGACCTCGTTGTAAAAAAAAATCAGGATACATGAACGATTTCAAGTATAGAGTCAGCCGGTTGCCTAATCTCGAACTTAATAATAATAAAAGGTCATTGCTGACGCTCATTCTGCCTTTCCCAAGTAAAAATATCCATTATTATAATAGCCCCTCCCCCCTCCCTGTGCCGATAAAACCTGAATTCTAGTGCTAAATCAGCATTACAGTTGCCTCCTTCTCACTCATTCTTTACATACTAGAAGTGGATGTCACACTCACTTTTCCTCTCTTTCTCATCAGTGGTCACTTATCTTGCTAATCATTGCTATCATATTTTCACATTCTTCACACACACACATGCCCACCCCACTCCTGCTAACTGGTCAAACATTTGTGCATGACATACCTGTCAATTATCATCCAACCTCTATTCTTCATTACGTTTGTCTTTCATTTCATAAATTGTTGCTCACTAACTCTGTAACACACACACTTACATGCATTCACGATGTCAAGAAACACACGAAAATGTTCTCTATTTCCCTCCTTTTACACACGCACGCGCGCGACATTTCTCTCTCTCTCTCTCTCTCTCCGACACGCGTGTGATCCCACTTTGATGCAGAGGAGTCATATTATTTCAAAGATTTTAATCTCGACTTGATTTAGATCTATTAGATCTATTTAATTAAGAGTACAGATACAGATCATCTAGACCTAGATTTAGACGTCCTTAATACTAGGGACGTTTAGATCTAGATCCAACAAGTCATTGAATATCAGCGAAGCCTTCTGCTTCGTCAGTTTGAAATTCAAGGCTCTAGTAATCACGGTAAGCCTCAATAACACGTAATCATAAAACGATTTTTTCAGTCTCAAACAAGTACAGCACGAGTACTCTGAAGAATGGACACAGAGAACAATATATTAGCGAAGAATCGGTACACCATTACTCATAATAACATGAATCCTGGATAGGCACGACATCCAGCTATTGGCTGATTAAAAACAAAAATCGCACGCTGAATATACAGAACATTGCCGTCCAGGCAACGACTGCATTTATATTACAAAAAATCGGGAGGGGCCAACAGACAATCGGAATTTCGCTAAAAAACCGGATGATTCCGATTAAATCGGGATAAACGGCAGGTCTGCAAAAAGGCACCATCTGATATTAGTACAAGGGAGCCGGGGCAGATGAAACAGGGTCAACAATAAGTAGTTGAGAGCCTCTCCAGATTTTATGACATTTCAAAGTATTTTCTTACTCTTCTCTAGATTTACGTGAGCCACGTTTCATTTTCTTAATTCACAAAAGGCATAAACTTCAAAGCGAATATACTTTTTGACTTTATTTTTTAGCTTACTTAACTCGCATTGTTCTACCGATTGATTTGAAATTTATTACAGACCTTACTTTCAATGTATACAATAAACACATGTTATGTCGTATACTTTCAAAAATATTACTTTTTTTTGGTTGAAACAAATTGTTGTAAATTGTAAATAGGTTTTATCGCAATTTTCAGCATCCCATAAAACAAAAAATTTGACAGATTTATCCCAACCAAATGCAAACTATTGTTCCTTGTAAATAAATAAACATGTTTATCGAATTTGAAACAAACACCTAGAACATTGATGCAGTTTTCACATTTAGAAAATTTATGTTATTTTTGGCGACAAAAATCCAATACGGCATTAAGGTTCATGTTTGGAAATGTGTGCTTGTCAGTTATAAAGGGATTGTCATTGGACACATAAAGTTCCGCCCCCTGTTAGGCTGACCTGTCCCTTATTAAACTGATAGATGTTTTTGTATGATTGATAGGTTGGGTCAAAAATTTAGATTTAATCATAGTCATCATAGCCGTTCTTTATGCATTGACGTTGCCATGCCCTTACTACCACAGCCTGCCTACCAGCCCGATTTTCTCAATCTCGTAAGTTCTTAGACTACACCGCCACTGTGCTACATCCAAGGGACACGGTAGTCCAGAGGCAAGGTGTCAGCCTCTCAACCAAGAGGTAGTGGGTTTGATCCCCGCCAACGGTTGAAAAATGTTCTCATGCCCCCACCTTCGCTGTGGATGTGGGTAAATCAAATCAAATCCAAAAGTGCTACATCCATTTAGCAACAAACCTGTAGGGAGTTGCTGCTGACATCCAGTGACTCCAATGACCCCAGGGGACTCAGTGCTGCGCCAAGGTTCACGAGTCGGTTGTTTGACAGGTTCAACAACCTCAGATCCGCCAGACCGCTGAAGGACGCTGCGTCTAAGGTCATGAGTTCATTCCCGCTCAAGTCAAGTTCAACAAGCTGCCTGAAATTGGCAAAGGTGCCGGGAGGAATCGTCTGCAATGATTTTGAATATATATGGATCAATTCGAAGGGTGGGATTGGGCGAGAGAGAAATACAAATGTAGCCATGTGATAACATAAAGGAAAAAACCTTTTAACATAAGGAAACAGTGTTGTAATATGTAAAATGGTAAAATTCAGAAAATAAACGATGGATGGAGGCCTGTTCTTTTTGGGGTTTTTTGACTGGATGTTTAAATTTCCCTGATCTCACTTATGTTGACAATAAAGCTTTTTACAACATGGTATGAAACATTGAAAACTAATCTAACCTCACATAAGATCTCAAATGAACTTTGTATTCAAATCATTGATTTTATGTCTCTTCTATATTAACATTATATTGAAACTTGGTCAATTGATAAAAAAAAAAAAAACCTGTTGATTATTAAGCAAAGGCCTTGTAATACGTGTACATTCAAAATAATGGTATAATAAAATAAAGGAAAAGGACATAGAGTGAGTAAATGTCAACATCTAGGAACAGAACAATCACTCTTGATCAAAATGATAAAAAATATAAAACGATTTTGACGAATCTTCTTCAAATGGATAATTCAGCTAGTGTATAAAACATATCCACTCAAACATAAACACCTTGTCTTCATTCTTACTGTCGGGATTTGTACAAAAACAAAATAACTATGGAAAAACAGTGCTTAAGTCAAGCATATCCGACAGCAAAATGATTAGCAACCATACTCTAACAACACATAAATTCGTTGATCACAGCATCTCACAACCTATGCTATAAGTTACTTTCCTTCTAGACCATTAAAGCCCAGAAGGCCAGAGCTCATCTTGGTTTCTATAGATGGAAAGCATATTAGGTGATAAAACATTTGCCGCATGGACAGGACACTAGTCTCTCGCAGGTTTTACTCCTCATCCGATGCTGTTACATACTTGCACCTGGGTTCTTGGAGAAGTGAGTGTCAAGTGGCTTTCCCAAGAAATACAACGCTGAACTTGTCATTGCCAGGATTCAGACCCAGGATCTGACAATCCCAAACCTGGCAATATAGCCACTAGGCCACACCATCACAAATAACAATCCAGTCACATAACTGATTATTAATATTGTTATAAAACCTTCTCTATAAATGCATTAAATTCTTGCATACAAAAAAGATCACTTTACCAGTACAGAGCTGTTCTTAATCTTCAACGTCAACAAGGTGTCTTGGAGTGGATCAAAGTCAGTGAGTGACAAGACGTCAAGACCAGTCACACCATTCAACATTAGGCGCTTCGTGGTTATCATAGATGGGTGGAATTCCGCAAATCTGTCTGCCATCTTGCCTTTTCGGCACACAATTTCCTGCTTGCTCCGACTGCAAGTACAGGCCTCTGGACAGTCTGTACTGGCACTTGATGTCACGCTCCATGACAGGACAACGACGAAAACCAGAGAGAAGTAAAGAAGAGGTAAAGATTGAGAGGAAAAGGAGAGTTTAAAAGAGGACCAGGCGTCAGCTTCTGTTTCTGCATGGAGGAGACTGCAGGTTTTGAACACACATTCAATGAAACATCAATGGCAGTGAAAAAGATGTAAAGCCTGCAATGAAAGAAAAACAAAAGATAACAAAAAATGTAAACTAAAACATCTTTCAACTAACATGGTGAGACTTTCTTGTCATTTGAATAGAAATTTATATATAACTCAAGTATTGATGATTTCAAGTATTTGTGGCGTTGGTGGCTAAGCAGTTAGGCTGCCGGACTGGGGACCATTAGGTCATGAGTTTGAATCCTAGCAAAGCTAGGTCCAACATTGTGTTCCTTGAAAAGGACACTTAAAAGACAAATTTCCCCCATTCTACCCAGCTGCAAATGGGTACAAGCACTAGCTTGGGAGTAAAAACCTGCGTCAGACTAGCTAAAGAAACCGGAGTACACTCCGGCTCTGTGGGCCATAGCATCCTTGAAGGAACTTACTTTATCAATGATTTCACCTGTACATTAATAAAAAATATGAAAAGTTTGTATAACGCTGTTAAGTCCTTAACTCCAACTGCTACGCTGCCTCAACCCATTGTAGACTACGTTTGCCATGCCTTCCAGGTAATTACCCCGCCAGCGAGGTAGCCTGGACAGTCAAAGGATTTTCTTTCTGAATTCTGGGGTCTATTGTTTGGAGATCTAGAGAGTAATGAGGTGAGGCTAAAAACTCTGAACAGTGGCCGTTATATTCTTTGTCACTTTTGTCAGATGTGGTAAATTAAAAATCTGGATCTTTGCAAGGCACTTCCAAGCAACACAGCTGTTGGGATGAGATACAGGAGGGACCTAACCTTGGGTTGGATATAGGGAAGGGGGTTGGGGGTTGGAGGGTAGTGTGGCGGGTGTGAAGTTTTACTTATGAAGACATGAGGCTCAGATTTGGGAAAGTTATTATGTATTTAAATGATTGGCTAAAATACTGACAATGTTTTAGCATTTAATCGCCAGTGGTTAGGAAAATCTGAGCTGGTATACTGTTCAACTGCGCTACCAGAAGGTGTGTTGTTTTTTTTTTTATCGAACTCATTCTCATTTTCTGTGGTGCTTCCAAGTTTTATTTCTGAGAAGAAAATCTCTTTGATATCGATATAAAAGACTAGTTAACGAAGATTATAGTATTTTTATTAGTTAATTGGGTGTCGCGGAAGGAAACGGCAATCAGTACACAGTATAGGCCTCTCTACTCTTGATCTAGTAACAGTACTGCACACATGTGTATAATTTACAAAAAAAGACCTTCAACTGCAGTGCATGAATCCTAAAGAAGGTCACAACGAGACTAAGCCATCCCATAATGTCAAAGATGACGTCAATTTTTATTTTAGCCATATTAAAGAGCTCTTGTAGTGTAGAAGTTTATATACAGAGAAGCGGATGTTGCCAGGCGGATTAGGCAGGCTGGAACATTAGGAGGAGGCGTGACCTTCGGGCTGATTGGGCCGGATTTACACAGAGGACTGATTTAATATAATAGCTTGGGAGGTTTAAAAACAAATGGGTTAAAGGCTGAACACCCCCCCCCCCACGAATACACCACGATGCTTATTTGATATATCGATAAATTTCAAGCGCCTTCATGCCAAGAACATTTGCATTTGGTCAAAGAAAGTGTCATAAAGCGAAGCCAAGGGTTAAACATGTGTCTGTCAAGCCTGAATTGGTCCATGAAGCCCCCCAAAGACCTGAATCGATCGAGGATCATCATGCTACTACTGCTACTATTACTGATCAGCATCAAGTTGAAGGAGTTCCAGTTGAAGAACAAGTTGTTATAAATTTGTTATAAGATCTAGATCTAAATTCTTGATATCGTAGTAGATTTAAGTAGATACGATACAGAGAAAAAATGTTTCTCGCATATCTTGATCTCTACTCTTCTTTTACTTTGATTTTTCTTCCTTACAAAAGCTGTGCTTATAAATTATATTTTATATATATAATGCATTATTTAGATCTAGATCTATTTGGTCTAGAATTAGATCTAGTTGATGTGATATCTAGTGTCCTGTAAGGAGTAGAACGTTTTGTTTCAATACCTAGTGATGGGAAACTCCAGAAGTCGTCACAGTGTGATTGCCGTTGAGCTGCTGCAGGGACCGAACCTTGCCTCTGATAGAGGGGGGGGACACAAATTGAACAAATTGAAATAGCCTGCATAATTAACTGTGCATTTTTCCCAGATATTGGTATTGTTAAAAGCATTTTTCCCAGATATTGGTATTGTTAAAAATATTTTTTACACGTGGTTACACCTAATCTTTTTCTTCGTATTTTCGTATTTCAGACTTGACATCCACAAAACGTCTCGTGCTGAACAGAA